>ML813545.1:76745-96643 GCA_009831015.1 Picea engelmannii | reverse complement strand
TTTGGAGCCTTCTTCTCCTTTCAATCAATCTTCATATGAGATACTCTGAATCTCAAGAAATAACTTCTTATTCATCTTCTTTGGTACATGAGTGTATATGGTCATGTACATAGTCTGATTCATGTCTCATATAATATGTTGCCTTCAACAACCTTCACTATAGCTTCCTTAGGGTTATTACTTGTGCCCTGGAACAAGGTCAACAAGCAAGAATAATACTCTTTTGATAATAGTAGATAAAACAATAGCATGGATAATCATCATAGTAGCTCCTTTAGAGCTATAACTTGTGACATGTCTAAAGTAAAGATCAAAAGTAAGAAATACGATACGAAATGAGGTCAACACTCTTATAGTGTTGTGGTCAAACATTCCTCCATGGAAACCAGGAACTAACACAAGATATTTCTCCTAGAGGAGATGTTAGTTTGAATCAGGAAAATGACTACATTAAGCATTTATCTCAATATGCTCACATGCCACAAGGTATAGTACTTTTCAAAGACTAGTTATCAACTTGTCATGTGAAACTTTGAATCTTATCAACTTAATTAATCAAACATGGAACCTGGAGCCTTGTCCTCAAGAATGAGTGTGCTTCTTTTCTTCCATGTCTTCTTCACTCAAGATGACGAGTGCTTTCTTCAACCTGTCTTCTTGTACTAAGACAATATGCTATCTTGACAGAAGGTTGGGTTAGCGAATAAACTCTATGATCTCAACTTTAATCCATCTAATACATTGACTTTAATTTTGATCAAAGGTTAGTATGATGGTCATAGCTACAACATGCAACACTGATCAAAATAATGTCATAACAAATATATGCATATCCGAATAATCACACCTGGTTGCATAATTCCTCTTAATGTGTTGGATCTTGAGATCCTTCTGGATCTATGGAAAGAGATCCCTTCTCCTGCAAATACCCTTTAAAGATTAACAATTTAAACATATGTGAGTACATGCCTTTGATAACATTTGTAGGTAGTGGCACCATTTGGTAGCAGCGACAATGATCACCAACTCTTAAAAACTTCAAGGGTGACTGCAACTGGTACTACGATTGATACTTCAACTAGTATTGCAACTGCAATTGATACTGCAACTGGTTCTAAGAATGCAACTCCAACTGCAACTTAGGGTGTTATGAGGAAACCCTAATTTTTCAAACTTCAAATTTTGAAATTCTGATCTAGGGGATAGATGCGCTGAGTTGCGGTGAGTAAGTTGGTCCAGTCAAATTTATGAAAATCCAAATTTTACCCCCTCAAACTTGACCAATGGATTTATGGACTGGTGCTTTTGGTTTTCTGGTACTTCTGGTTTTCTGGTACTTTGTGAAAACTAGGGTTTCACTTTCCGGGAGATCTACCCACTGAAAAGGTGCACTGAGGGTGCCAAATAATTCCTTGGGTTAGGGCACACTTTTCTAGATGGTTTTGAGGCTGAAGTTTTTCTTCAATAAAAATCCCTAATTTTCATGTACGGCATGACGTTTTTCTTCTTCTTGTGAGAGATTCTCTCTTCAGCTTAGCTCGTATACCATGTTAAGGTTTAAGCTATTATTAGGTTTATTTTCAATTCACTAGATAACCATAGCATAGATAGGATCACTGAGAAATACACAATCACAAGAGACACATCATTTATTCTGGGAAACCCTCATGGGGGAGAAAACCTAGCAAAAACTTCCTTAATATAGATAGCCAATACAATGCCAAGAGATAACTAAAACAATACAGAAAGTCCTCTCCCAAGAATGCACCTCTCTCTCTCTTCCTTCTTCTCCAACTGCAGCTCCAAACTTGCGCTCTGATCATCAAGTGAGTGAGTGAACAAATGATGTGTTAGCCTCTCTTATTTATACAATCTGGCAGGCGTTGAACTGAGGTGTCTTTTCACTGGCAGGGCCGACTTCTCAATCTGGGTGGTTATAACAACTTTTAATATATTCTAGGTGGTTATAACCACTTTAATAAATTATGGGGCCGACTTCTCATTTAGCCTATTACAATTAGGGTTTGACCAATCCGAAAAAGGGGATTTGGTCATTTACAATACCCGACATGATAAATCCACAAAAGGAGATTGATCTAATGAATAATACATCAATAATAAATATAATACTCTTTGCAGTTACAATAATTCAACAAAATTTTTTGACCTCTACGTGGGGAAGACGTGGTTCACGATGAAAGGAGTTGGAGTGAAAATGCGGACACTGAGAGGAATCAACAACATCGGGTTGGTCTGATGAGGAAGGACCCATAGGGAGGTTTAATAATTGATTGAAAATAGACTGGAAGGAGATCAATTGGGTTGTGAGGTTGGATTCCATGTTGTTAAATTTGTGTTCTAATTTGTCAATGCAAGAGTGGTTAGAATCCACCTGAGATGTTCGATGTTCGATGGAAACATGGGCTTGATTGATGGAAGTTTGGAGATCTTGGTTATGAGTGGTGTCCATTTGGAGAGGGGAAGTGCTGGTGAGGAAAAAAGATGGGTGGGTGGGACAAAAAAAAAGGACTTAGAAGTGATAGGTACCACGACGATCAGTGCTTGAAGGGAAATATAATGGAATAGGTGGAAAAATAGGGAAATTGGGAAGGGGTCGAGTCCATTGAAACAAAAAGGATTAAAAATGAAGGGTATGACTGCGATTAGGTAGAAAAGGGAATCCAATGGAATAGGTCCCAAATAAGTGTGCCAACGGGACCATTATAATCATTTTTTTTTTTAGTCCTGTGGAGTTATACTTTGGCTTGAAGAATACTGCAATGATGAAATGCCCAAATGCTTAACAGGAAGACATCTGTATTAATTTTGCAACCAGAATCCAGGAGACATTGTAGCACGACAATAGATCTTGTATGTTCTATTACTGTTTCCTTCCCAAGGGTTAGGGTATTCAAGGGTTCTACAGACAAGGGTTTGCCTTGTGCTATAGCTCTCTGATATACGTGCGGGGTCCAACAATAGTACTCAGCCCAATATCTCAAGGCACCAACTAAGGAGGCTAGACCGTACTCTTATCCATACTACCCAACTACCCAGGTACTAGTGCAAACCCTTCCCGAGTATCTTCCCGAGTGCTATTCTCGGTGGCACTATAGCAGTTAGGCGACCGATCGATTTATCTATGGAAGGATTCAGGAGATCTAGGACGATCCATATACAAATGTTGTCTGATGCGCTACCACTCGAAGGGGTACCAACATGGGTTACAAGGGTGGCCAACATATGTGTTTTAAGTACCACTTGTATTTCCCGCATGTATGAATCCTCGACTACGGGTTTATGCGTGTAACAGAAAATATATGTAGCTTAAAGACGTCGGAATACGTCTCTACCCTGAAACAAAATTAACCCACAATTTTCTGCCGAGGAAGGTCCTCTGATACAACTTGTAATATTCCAGATATAAAATAGTATGCAAAACAAAAATATTAGCTAGAAATGGCAGATAAACAATGATATAACCAAAACAACACCACAATAATACCAAAATTATACCAGAGTAACACCAGAAAGAACACTTTGATTATTGAGAGAAATGTTCACTTGCCTCTTCGAGGGGGAAACCTCCAGCAGAGCAGAGCTCTATTACAATAATATCCAAGAAAAAACTTATTGTACCCTCTATTCCTATTTATACTAAATCTATCTATCCAAAAGAACAATCTAGAGGAAGATCCTTCTAGAAACAAAATCTTCTATTAGGTCTTCTTACATTTGACTTATTCATACTTATTGCTAGGCCTTATTAATATTGACCTTTATTACATGGAAATATATTATTATACCCACTTGAGGGGTTAGGTAGGTTAGGTCCCTAACATCTTCTCGCATTTGGAACTGCGCAAGGGTTAATTCTAGAGTCAAAATGAGAAACTGAAATTGATGGGTTTCGACAGAGCCACGTGTCGAGCTTCAGTCTAATCGCATTTCACTTGGTGGTTTTAGAAACCACCTTTAGACATTTGCAAAAATTATCCCATAGGGGGCTAGCCCATGGTCACAGCTGGAGGTCACAAGTAGAGAATATAAGTTCTCTATTCATTTCATTTATATATTAGCGCTAAACAATATTAAGACCCTAGTTTCGAGCTCTTCAACATATGGACGATGGGAGCGCATATGAGCTAAGGACAAGGGATATAAAACAATCCATTTCCAATGGGTTTTATGGACATAAATGACTGTTATAATTTGCAAGATTTCAGAGACTGAGGCGGTTGGTCCATTCGAGTCCAACAAAAAATGTATAGAAGCTATTTTATTTTTATTTAACCTGGTGTACATTTGATAACACATGACGTTAAGGTTCTAAGGAGAGTATGAATTGAATTTGAGTCCCGTGGTGATATTGTGTCCATTTTGGACATATAAATCAATATTTTTGTGGAAAACCGAGTTAAAATTGACAAAGGTATAAGGTTTATGAAAGGATTAGAGCTGGTAGGAGCTTTAGCAAACCTAGCAGAATATACTCTTATAGATCTTGATCAGAACTGCATATAGTGGAGATGCATTGTTATAGAAAGACAAGGAGGACTTAGGGAAGAGATTTCATAAGGAAAAAATATGGAGAATATTGGATGCCTTGGATTTTGAGCAAGCACAGATCCATGGACACCTCTTTGCAGGTTTGTAGAGCAACAAAAAGTGAAGATTAGAGCTGCCTAAGATTGTGTTAAATTGGAGATACTAGGTAGGGTGTCTCTATCACATGATATATAAGTTCACTTTAAGTAGGTGACCTATCTAGTATGTGTCAATTATTTATCCCTTATGTGTTGTGGCACTTTATGACACTTTAATGTTTTGTAGATATATGACAAATTTTGATTGGCTAGGTGTAATATATCATTTTTTAACCTTTGAATGTTTTGGATCGAAATGCAAATAAATGGATATAATGATGGGATTCAAGTTATATGAGTGATCCTATGTGTAAGTGATGTAAACATATTGCATAATTTACTATTGTGGAGCTCAAGCCCAAGGCATAATTAGTGAATGCATATGCATGTACTTTAATAAACTTGCTTTTGATATACCATGAGGTAGGCTTTCCATGTTATACACAAGATATGAAAATATTATTTCAAAAATTAATAAAAAGGTCCAATTTTGACTACTAAGAGAATGAGAGAGGCTATGAGTCCATTGTAGGGGTAGAGGAAGGGGCCAAAGGTAAACTAATTAATCCTAAGTTGCTTAAGTATCCTAACCTTCATTTTTTTCACTATGGGTTTGTTAAAATCTCTACCACTAATCATTGAATGTGGTTGGTGGGGAAGTCCACCTTCCATTGTTATGAGAGAATGGGAGTTGAGTACAAGTTATAAGGAGTGTAAAATATTCCATCCTCATAGAAAGTCAAACCATCTCTTCTCCATGTCCTCTCCCTGTGCAAATTTGAATTGAATATTCCCATTTGAGGGAAGGATTCTAATCATTCGTGATATCATGCATTCCCATGACACATAAGAGATCATTCTCATTTTATTTAATAACCATTCAAAACATTCTTCATACCCATGAACCTATGAGTTTTGGAGGTGCATTCTCATGCAGAGAATTGTGATTTGAACCTATGTATGATCAAATAGAGATGAAGAAGAAGAGAATATGAACTTGAGAAGAGAGATGCAAGGATACAAACTCAACATGAAGGCTAGGTTGATAGTAAGACATTCCCATTCCCTATATTTTTCTACTCACTTCATACTCAAGAGTTGAGGGATGACTCTGTTGGGTTGATGCTAAAGGGAGACAACAATTGGACTCCTTCTGCACATACTACGAGCACCAAAGAGGGAGAAGAATTTATTGAGGGAATGTTGAGTAAATAAAGGAAAGGTATTATGGAATGCACAAGGGACTCTTTATCATAGACAAGGTGTATTTCGAGTGTTGTTTGGGGTAGTGGAAAGGAGCACCATTGTTGGGCTGGCTAGAAGGAAGCCTAGAGGTTCTGCATTGAACAACTTGTCTAAGCCTAAGAAAAATTGGGTTAGGTGAGTGCCCTAAGTGCACGTAGTTTGTTTCCTTTTCCCTAGTGGTATCATAACTTGGCTTGGGGGAGGAATCCACAAATTATTGCCTTACGGTCGGTTGGAAAATTACTCACTCATAGGCAATTTCCTTGGACCATCTTCTTCAAATATAAGTGTTCCATCTCTGATATGATTTTTTGTATTGAATTCCTATTTATAATTCCAAATTTAATCTCTATTACCTTATGTGTGAATTTAAATGGAATTCATGATTGCCTATTGTTGCATGTTAGCTTGTTGTAATAATCAGATGCATTCCTCTATGTAATTTGAATAGCCTTAGAGGTATTTGGGTTTGAGATCTCATTATGCATTTGAATTTGCACTATTAAGGGTAGAGTAGTTTGATGTTCATGTATGATGGTGTGGCCACACTCTAAATTCCATCATTGGGAAGAACCTTTGAATTGTCTTCAATATTTCCAAGTTTGAACAACATTCAAAACTTGTAGGCCTTTTTAATATAAGCCTTCTATTTAGTCTGAAGTGATAACTTTGATTGGCAGCTAGTTTAGCCTTTGATTTTTATATATCAAAATTACTTTCAAAGAGGCCCAATGGATTTGCCATCAGGTGAATATTTCAAAAGAGTTTTGATCTTTTGAGGAGGCTCAATGGTTCATTGGGACAATTCGAAAGACATTCTTTCAAGGAGGCTTGATGGTTCATTGAGTCAGTTTGAAATATTTTTCATTTGATATTTTGAGAAGGCCCGATGGTCCATTGGGGCATGTTGGCGTCCTTATACACACTTGCACACGTGGACTAAGTCTCAATCCACTTAGTGTGTCCTCGAGACACAATGTCTAAGTTCAAGCCCACTATCACCTCGACTTGAACTCCTTTCGTCTAGTCTTACTCCTAGGGAAGCCAAGGGGGGTAGTCCCTAGTTACTATGTGAGTTATTAGATGTGTTCTAGGAGTTAATTTTAATTGTTTAAAGGTTTGGGGGAAACTAGCCTATATGAGAGGCAAACAATGCAAATGAAAACCTTCAATGACAAGCAACCCTTTCCCTAGGTCAACTAATACTAGTGCCTAAGGTTGGGTAAGGGGTCAACTAAAGTTACAAAAGAGATCTAAACTAAGCAAAGAAAAAATTTACAAATTAGATTAGATACACAAGAATTATAATTACAACCAATAAAGAATATCTAGATGATACAACTAGATACAAAGATACAACTATTAACAAATGAAATAGGCAAGCACTCGTTAGATCTAACCTTTACTTTGATTTTGTAGGAAATGCAAGGAGATAGATCAAGATTGCACTTACAACAAACACAACATCAAAACCTAAACAATGAAGTTCCCCAAAATAGGTGCACAACTTCAAGGGGTTATAAGATAAAGATGAAAGAAAAGACCTCCATGGGAAAAAGTGCACAACTTTTAGAGGAAGAGATAAAACTTGAAGTAAAGCCTCCACGGACACTAATGCTCAACAACTCAAATACCATAAGATGATAAATAAGATTGCTTAAAAGATACTTGAAATGAAAGTGTTGCATAAATTAAAGAGCATGAACAACTTAAAATTAAATGTGAAGTTAAACCATAGGTTACTTGTGAGAAGTTTTTAGAGTTATGCTTAATTAAGTGAATGTTGAAATCCTAGACTAGATGACTTCCCCAAAACTCTCACCGCTTTGGCCAAAAGGACTACTGGGTGCTCAAGAAGCAAGGAAAACAAGGCCTTACCCTAGCTCCACAGGTCAATCCAGGAAACAAGGGTGCTCAACAAGGGGGACACCTAGTGCTGTGAGATCATCCCTGATCTAGCACCCCAAGCCACCTCCACAAGTTCCTTGTTTGATGGCGAAAGTTGCAACAGTAGTGGGTGTTCTAATTAAACTAAATAAATTGATCCCTTAAGATTAGGATGGATTGATTAAATGATTAAGGTTTATTGAGTTAAGTTCTTGAATGAAAATGACAAGTGTTTGAAAGAAAATAAATGAGAAATGCTCGAAAATAATGTACAAGTAGATAAACTATGCCTCCATGGGCTTAAGCAAGAAAGTAAATGGAAATAAGTGCTTATAAACTACTAAGATATCACATGAACTTGAAAGAGAAACTAGAATCATAAACCATCAACTATCTAACAAACTAAACTAGCCTTACGATATAGCATGGGTGGCAAAGCCAATCCTCTTTGCTAGGTGTAGGCAAAAGAACACAATAAGGGAAATAACTTGAAAAAGGAAAACAAATAAATCTAGCCACACAACCTTGCCTTAAGGACAAGTGGGGAAAACAAGATGAAACTTAAAACAAAAAATTAAATTTAAATCCTAGCCTTACGATTTTGCATGGGTGGCTTGGCCAATCCACTATGCAAGGTGTAGGCAAATGAAAAGAAAAAACACAGAAAATTAATTTTTTAGAGAAGTGCAAGCCCTAGAGAGTCTCTTGGGGCTTTCTTACAATGTGAGAAAGAAGGAGAAAGAGTTAGGAAGATATTACCCCAACTTAGGAGGCTCCATTTTACGTTTTGGGCCCCTTTTGGGTTGTATATCATCCTCTTTTTAGTGCAGACCTGCAACAGATCAACAAACAAAACTTGCTGGAAAAGTTGCAAAAACACCAAAAACTTGGGAAAATTTCTGTTAGCAATAACCACAAATTTTTTGTGTAAATTTCAGCAAGTATATAATGTATAAAAGCTCTATCTAAGTATGTTAGATTGCTCAAAGATGTATAGAATAGAACATAAATAAGAAACACAATTTTTTAGAGGGTTTAAGTGGGTAGAAAGAGAGATTTCTAGATCTGAAATCTTCACTCCAAACCCTTAGGTAACCTGCAAGTCTTGTGAGAAAAACTATAAAAATAGAGAGGATATGAGTAAATCTAGATGTAAAACAAAATACTTTGTAATACCCAATTAAACAATTCACTATATCTATGATAATACTACCATAAATTTATCCAAGCAAAATACTTTGCTTGGAGTTCCTACTCTAGATCTATAATCTAAACACACACAAGAAAAAAAAGCAAGAACAAAATCACCTCATATGTAACAAGATGGTACCAAGAAGACTCTTAACACCATGGATCCTCCAAAGCTTTATTTATTAGAATAGAAACAAGCTTGAGCAAATACTTGCCACAAGCTTGAGAAGAAAGAATGAGAACAAGAAGAGAGAGAGAGAGAGAGAGAGAGAGAGAGAGAGAGAGATTTTGGCATAGTAACAATACCAAGAGTAGATGTGTCAGGAGATTTTATTTTATACTTGGGAGCCAAGAGTGACCCCTCTTGGATGAGTTACAAGTGTCACACATCCAAGAGAAATAGACAAAGTCAAGGAAGAATCACTTTTAGGGTTTTGGTAAATGAGTGAGGGGGTGAGGTGGAACCTTTTTGACAAATTCCAACAACAAATTATACTTAGGCGAGTTAACTTAGGGAGAAAGCAAGTTTTTTACTTTAATTTTTTACTTTACTTGACTTTCTCCTCAAGGGGGGCACACTTTTCTTAGGGAGATGGATGGAATGAAGTGGTGGCTAGATGAGGGGGGTGTTTAAGTTAGGAAAAGTGTTTTTCTAAATTAGGAAATGGGTTTAGAATCATCTCCCACTCTTTCTCTAACCTTTTTGCTTCATTATTTACAAAAAATGACATTTTGACTTTGTCAATTAAGCAATTAAATTGATGACTCTAGACTGACTTGGACTCCTCATGGACAATGACCTAGAAAAACTTGTCCAATTGAGATGAAACTTGGTCCAAGGGTGTAGGGGGTCTCATTCCATTTCATTTGAGCACAAATACCCTTATCAAAAATCCCAAGGACCCAATTTTTACATTTTTACATAAAAAATAATTAAAATTACCATTAATTGGGTAATTTAAAAAAAAACAAAAAAACTACTTAGACTTGACGGAATTCCGCAAGACTCTAGGAGATGTCTAGCATGGTCATTTACAATATTCCTAGACCCTAGTCACCCATAGGGCTCGATCATTATAACGCCTTTCACCACTTTGGAGGATTATTGTGGGAGTGAAAAACTCAAGGGTAATAAAAAAGGTTTGTTAAGCCAAATTAATTACCCAAGGAAAAAAAACACTCGATTAAATACCTAATGATAAATTCTTAGGTAACTAACCTACAATATTATCCATGCAGACCCATTACATTATAATCCTATGCAGGGGAGCGAAAATTCCAATTACAAAAAGACGTGCCGAGACCAAAAATGCCTCGTAGAACCATAAAGTCTTAAAACTTTGTTGCACCATCAGGTACATAGATTCATGGAACATGGAGTTGAACCCCTAGTTGAAACAAGTGGTCAATAGGGCCTTTTAGAATGATGTGCTTTTGATATTTTTAAGATGATTAATGATTCATCAGGGTAGGTTGAAATATTTTCTTTGAGGACACTCAATGGTTCATTGAGAAATTTCAAAATATGTTCTTTTGAAGAGCCTTGATGGCCTATCAGGGTTGCTGGAATGAAATTATTTTGAAGAGTCTTGATGGTATATTAGGGCATGCCAAAATATGTTATTTTGAGGAGCCCTAGTAGTTCATAAAGATAGATCAAATTGTGTTCTTTCAAGGAGGTCCAATAGTTCATTAAGATAGGTTAAAGGATGTTCTTTCAAGGAGGGACAATGGTTCATCAAGGTTTTTTGAAATATGTTCATTCTAAAAGGCTCGATGGACTATCAGGGTCATTCAAAGAATATCCTTTCAAAGAGGCTTGATGGGTCTAACTTTAGAAGGATGTGTCAGGGTGGTCTTTGAATTAGACCTAGAAAGATTTGGTAGCAAGGGTTGATGGCCAATGTAGGTGAATCCTTTTGAATGAGATAAGGTAAATTCATTTGAGAGAAATAAAATTTAGTAAGGGATCCAAAAGGATCTAAGCTAGTGGAAGAAAGAGGAAAACGGGAAAAAATACCCCGTTCCCTCAATAAGGCTATTTAAGGGGATGGGTACATCATAGAGTGGTATCATAGCTCATGTTACAAGACTAGGGATGTTATGGGATAAAACTGTAATGGAAATTTTTTGACAAGTGCTAGTTACAACACTGAGCCAACATGGGCATGAAATTAGGAATGAACAAAAATGTCGTAAGGGTATTTTGTTGAGACGATATACTAATATTCTTGGAGGGAGAATTCTAGAAAGAAAACCAACTAATTTTTATAGAGAGGTAAAGTCTATTTAGGAAGTTAAGTCTTGGCTTCCTAGGATAAGGAAGTATTTCCAAGTTCATGACTACAATGACTCTCCTTCATATTGTTAGTCTAGAAGTCTAAATAAATAATTTTAGAAATTAGTTTATTCTACCATATTTGTAAATATGATATTTAGTTTAATATCTAAAGGAAACCTATCATACTCATGTGATTACGTGATTGGTTTTCTCCTAGAGTTTAGATTAGAGTTGGGCTATATAAACTAGCTCTCTTTTTCATGTGAGGTATATAGGTTTTATGCCCTCACTATCTTTGTAACTCTATTTTTCCTTATTTAATGAAATTATGTCTCTGGGGACACTTCATCAACATTGGTATTAGAGCCAAGTTGAATGGTGTTTGAAGAGAATTGGCGATGGATTGAGGATGCAAGAAAGATTCCATAACATCAACCAAGAACTCCTCAAGCTCAAGGGAAATGATAATGAAGTAACATGTTGTCATTTCAACAAGGAAAAATTTAGTTAATAATTGCGGAAAATTTTAAAATCAATTTGTTGAGTTTCTTTTAGATCTAATCCTCATTTTATTGTTGATTAAAATTCTAGAGCTATTTCTGTTGTTTATATTTGTAGATCTAAAATTTGTTGTATGTAAATCAACAGTGAAAGAATGTAAATCTTAAGATCATAGCGGATCTGTTATAAATCTGCAATTTTTTTGTAGATATTAAGATACACTATTTTTTTTATTGTTTAAGAGGGCCATATTGTCAAAATTGTTTTAGATCTACTTATAAAACTAGCAATTTCTTATGAAGAGCTATAATTTTTAAATCTAGCTCAAGCAAAGTTTCTACATCTTGAATCCAATGCTCAAGTATGGATGCAATCTAAATGAGAAGAAAGACCTAAATCATAAATCATGTTCAAACAATGATTCATCAATATAGAATTTAAGATCCCATGCTACACATTTTCCAATTGCAGATCTTGATCGACACACCATTTGTACAGTTTAATGGATTCATTATTAATATCAACATAGACCTATTTAGTAGATCTGGTCCAAGAGCTTTGACCTTATGCATTAGTAAAAGGCTCGAGAGGCCCCCTTACATGGATTTATTTTCACTTGGTAGAGATCAACATCTGAGCATATCAAAACTATAGGAGATCAAATTATTGTGGGTTTTCATTAAAGTTGATTTGAAGGAAATGATTCACAACTAGTGTAGTTCCTTCAGCTCTCATCCCACCGCCATAGCCACTGTGACTCCAATAAAACTCAAGCATGTATTATTGGTTGTATTCCTCGGTCCTTTGGATCATACCTCCTCAAATCAAGCAGATTGAGTGCCAATACTAGTCGAAGTGGACTCCTTAGGTTCATAAAACATCTGGTTGGGGTTTGATTCGTTTAGATGCAAGGCTGTCAGAATTTGGTATTAGTAATTAACAAGGGTTTCCTTGACCCTGATTTGTGTCTTCATGAGATCTGTGGTTTCATGCAGTGGAACTATACCTCCTCCAACAATTCTCTTAGCCAGAGCCAGAAAATTTGAAGGCTTCATTGAAAAGAAGTGCAATCGGCCCAAAATCACTATTTTAGGCTAGTACCAAACCCATAAGAGATATGCAGCTTCGGTGTCAAAGAGGAAGAAGAGAATATTTGGCATCCATTTAAAAAAACAAACTGCTGTAGATCGTACCCTCCATGATTTTCTCTGAACAAGGATTGCTCTCACGCCCTCCACGACCCGCTTTCCACCATATGTTATAGCATGGTAATTGATTCCATACTAGTGCTTTAAAACAAAACATAATGTTTAAGTGGAGGTTGGATTGGGTAAATGAATAAAATATATGATTTATACCATTATGAAGAAGAAATTGGGAGTATTAAGGATTCATATATATTTTTAGAACATTGAAGACTTCATTAGTTCAAGGTGGAATTTTTGTATGAAATATATTACAAAATGAGCCAAATCATTAAATGAGAAAACCCTATATAGGGTTGAGTCACATAACTAAGCTCAAAGAAATATTCTCACAATAACACCATATGATATTATCAATGAATAACTGATGTATTTATTACAAAGGAGTTAACCTCCTTATATATCATTGTTCATTAAGAAAATCATTTCCACTTATGAATGTGGGATATATTGCTTTACACAAAAAATGAAAATTAACATATTCTAAAGTCATAAAGCTACTTTATTATATAGTAAGCCTTATATCTCTAATAAAAAATTGTCAAATTTTTGAAAGTTTAAATTTCTTTAGAGGACTCAAATTTGTAATCTTGATATCAAGAGATTAAGAAGAGTCTAGTGCAATACTCTCTCAAAATATTTTTCGATGAGACTTTTAAAGGGTCAAGGCCAAGCCTTTAAAAGTGCTCATTTTTTGGAGAGATGATGCGATCTCTTTTGGTGACTTGCATCTCATTTTCATGTTGTGATATTCTTAGAAATCACTTGCAAATTTCAATTCTTCAAGGCAATACACCGTCAATAAACATGTCAATGTTAATCAACATATTCACTCATTCAAATAAGTTGGATGGCCCCAAAGATTACAAATCTTGGAAACGCCACATGCAAAACACATTAATATATAATGATCTATGGCATGATATTTGTGATGGTGATACTCCAACAAAGTCCACTGATACTGTTCCTTTAGCTAAATGGGAATTAAAATATTGAAAGGCTCTTGCTTTGATTTATCTTCTATAACTGAACATTTGTTTGTTCATATTGATAATTCTACTTTCACTTGGTTTGATTGGAATCAATTTCGCAAGATTTTTGTTACTCCTGAATCTCAAAGAATTGATTTACAAATGAAGTTGTTTATGCAAAGATTAGTTGATGGTGATGATGTGTTAGAATATATTTCAAGAATAAATAACATACTTCAATACATCATCAAAGGTGGATTTCTTATTTGAAGACAATTTTTTGATCTCTATATTGATAAATGGCTTACCTCCATCTTATAAACACTTTATTGAAACTTTGCAAATCACTGATAAATTATCAACTACAACTTTTGATTCACTTGGTGAACTATTAGCTCAACATAGTAAGTAATTTGATAAACAAAAACAATATAGCGAGGATCTTGTCTCTACAAGTTCAAAAAAAGTAGAAAGTTCAAAAGGAAGAGGAGCTCTGTTCAATAATAGAGGATGTGAAAATAAAAATTGGTCTTCTTATAGAGGACATGGCCGTGGGCGCAATCAAGGGAGATGAAGCAATACTTTTCAACATGGATCAAACAACTTTAGAAGAAGTTATTCAGAGAGACATCCAAATCACAATTACCAATTTGGAAGAGGTAGAGACACGAGTCATATTATTTGTAGATGATGCAATTGAATTGGTTATTATGTAGAAGATTGTAGAACTCCAAATGATAAGTTTCCTAAGTTCAAGCAACATTCAACTTCAATACGATATGCTAAAGATCAATATGATGATCAAAATAATTTTGAGTATGTATTCACAACTCTTCAACAATCAGAGTCGAGAGATTTAATGGCTTCCAACTACTCTTTTCAAAGTATGAATATGCTTGGTTATTGGATATGGGTGCCACTCAATAGATGAATTTCATAAGAGACTTTTTTTTTTGTCCTTTCATGAATGTAAATTGAATTCTTTTTTTTTTGGCTAATGATTCAATGCATACACCTTGAGGAAAAGGTTATGTGAAATTTTTTCTTCCTAGAATTGGAGAGAAAATGATTTCAAATGTTTGGTATGTATCAACATTTAAAAAGAGTTTGTTGTCATTAGTAATGATTCGACAAGAAAGAAATCAAATTATTATGGAAGATAGATTGGTTAAAATCAACTCAATAAAACAAAATTTCAAAACAAATCATGATAGGATATGAAGATGGTAAGATTCTTAGTATGAAAGGGAAAGTCATTCCTTAGAAGCAATATTTTGCAGCAGTAATTGATTAAGAAAATTCATCGATAAGGTTATGGAATGTTCGTTATGGACATCTAAATTTTGATAGTATTTCTCAACTCAAAAAACAAGAAATGGTTAGAGGGATGCCCACCTTTAAGAATAAAAATGCAAGATGTGAAGCTTGCATTTATGGAAAACAACATCGAGAAGCATTCTCTACTGGATCATGGTGAGTAAACATATATATGAAACTCATCCACAATGACATTTGTGGACCTCTAGAGACTTCTCTTGGAGGATGTAAATATTTTTTACTTTTCATTGATGATTTTAGTCGAATGGCTTGGGTGTATTTCTTGAAGGAAAAGTTAAAGGCATTTGAAAATTTCAAAGTTTTTTGTCTTCTGATTGAAAAATAAACCAAGGAAAAGATTTTTACTTTGAGGAAAGATAATGGAGGGGAATTCACTTCAAACGAATTCCAAAATTATTGAAAAGATAAAGGTATCAAAAGGAAATTCGTAAATTCATACACTCCACAACATAATGGAGAAACCAAAAGAATGAACTGAACTTTGATGGGTATGGTGAGATCAATGTTGAAATTCAAAGGATTAAGTTCCTCCTATTAGGCCAAAACAATTCACACTGCACTTTGTTAGTTTTTCATAGCATTTAGGCTAAATATGAAGTTCATTTTATTTTATCAATTAACCATAACCATAAATGCTGCAGCAACCAAGATCACATGAAAAAGCACCATGCACAAGAACACAAGATATATTCTGGGAAACCCTTCTCAAACTAGGGAGAAAAACCCAACCAAATCCTTTGCTATACTCTTCAAGAGAAAGACCTTTTCACCACCAAGAATATCCTAGCACACAAGAGGGTGTACAAAACCTAGAAACCCTAGCGCCCAAGAGAGGTGCACAACTTCTACCAAGAAGTGTACTTGCTGAAATTTCCAAAACTTACAAGTGAGTGTGTGTCTACAAATGAAAGATTCCATCTTACTTATATTAGACTTATCCTATCAATTGAATTGTCTATTGGCACAATAGGGCCGACCTCACTTAGACATATTAATTGTTTATTATTATAATAATTAATATTAATATTAATTATCTTTTACAGTTTATCTTTAGACACAATAAGATAGGGCCGATCTGTACCCTTTACACAATAACTAGGGTTACAGGTAGGTCTGACTCTTGAACAATATATAGCAAAGGATCTGATACACCCAATAGTGCTCATCCACTAGGGGCTACATCCATAGGGATGTCATAGACCCGAGTCACTGCATTACACAGATGAACTAGGTCCTCACACGTGCACTTATGCTCAACCATAGTCATGTTTGCTCTATAGATATGCTTTCCCACTGCTACCGACAGGAGGATCATCCAGAGTCTTCACATCAACTCTGTTGCTATTCAAAGGAGGCCATCACATCATCTTCATTCTTATTCTCATGATGATGTGCCCAACGCTTTTTGGGATTTCTCTAACTCAACAGATTTCTCTAACTCAACATCGGATAATCATCTGGAGTTCTTCTCTCTCACGTCATGGAGGAGGCCATATACATTCCTAGCCCCTGTCCCAGGCTGGAACCACAAACCCTTTATTAGGGGATTTCTCTTAGGTTTGTAAGCTGAGAGTAAGACTTCACATAGCTGCTATATTCAACATCTCACAGGTTTGTAGGCTGGAGGATGTCTCCTATAGCTGCAATCAATAACACTCCCTCTCATCTAGGGAGGCATTCTCCATCAAGCCAAGTCTCATACCGATGTACTCTGAGTTTTGATTTTGGCTAAGGTCATTCATACTCCCTCTTAACTAGGAAGGAGTTCTTTACAAAGTAAATGTTTGCAGTCTGCTTAGGTGTAGGAAGATACTGCAAGTATACAATCTTTCTTCTATATCATATCTTTGATCTGAAGGTATTTCATCTCATCGTGTTTTGAACCATCAGGATGTTGATATTTTGATAGCTGCGGGAGGTATTTACCTCCATGTGTAAACCTAATGAGAATAGAATATTCCGGGAAGCAAGAAGAAACCCTAATGAGTTGGCTAATAACCCTAGAAGACAAGTCAGCTTAAGAGGATAATTTGTATTAGGTTATTAGCCTCCAAGAGAAGAAGTCATCCAAAATAAATATTATATACTGAGTAAATAGGTACCCAGAATGAGAAGTCGACCCAAGCAGTTAGCCAGAATTAGCATAAATACAGGAGGCCAGTCTTCATTCTGGCAGGCATTCTCAAAATTTCAGAGCTCACTTGTGTGCATGTTAGGGTCCTAACCCGTACATAGGTAGAACAATATATTTGGATGTAATAAAGGTCAATATTAATAAGGCCTTTCAATAAAATAGAATAAGGCGGATGTAAGAAGACCTAATAGAAGCTTCCGCTTCTAGAAGGATATTCCTCTAGATGCTTCTTTTAAAGTATAAATAGGAGTCGAGGGTATGAGAACCCTAGTTTGGATATTATTGTAATAGAGCTCTGCTCAACTGGAGGTTGCCCCCTCGAAGAGGCCCGTGAACATTGCTTTCAGATTCAAAGTGTTATTTCTGTTGTTATTCTTATATCATTTCAGTGTTATTGTGGTGAATGTTCTGGTTATATTGTTGTTATTCTGCCATTACTAGCATTTTATTTCTATTCTGCATACATTTTATATTTGGTATATTACAAGTGGTATCAGAGCACTTTCCTCGACAGAAAGTGTGGGTTAATTTTTTTTTCCAGGGTAGAGACGTATTCTGGCGTCTTTAAGCCATAGAGATCTGTCGTTACGTGCATAAACCCGTGGTTGAGGGATTCATACACGCAGGAACTACAAGTGGTACTTAAGTGCACATCTGTTGGCCACCCTTGTAACCCCTGTTGGTACCCCTTTGAGTGGTAGCGCATCAGACAACACCTGTGTACGGATCGACCTAGATTACTTGAAGCCCTCTTTAGATAAACCGATCGGCCACTTAATTTCTATAGTGTCACCGAGAATAGCACTCGAGAAGATACTCTCTAGTACCTGGGTAGTCAGGTAGTACAACTAAGGGTGCGGTCTATCCTCCTTAGTTAGTGCCTTGAGATATTGGGCCGAGTACTACTGTTGGACCCTGCACGTATATCAGAGAGCTATAACACAGGGCAAACCCTTGAATACCTAACCCTTGGGGATAGAAACATAAACAAATTAAAACAGACAAGATCTATTTCCGCATAACTGTGTTCGGGTTGCCAAGTAAATACACATTTCTTTCTGGTTAAGCATTTGGGCATTTCCTCTCTGCTTTCAGATTCAAAGTGTTATTTCTGTTGTCTGGAAAAATTTTCACCATTATTTGAGACCTATTCCATTAGATTCATCTCTTCACCCTTATCACATTCATCCATATCATTTTTCAGCAAATATTTTTACCCCGCTCGCCCCTTTTCAGTTTCCCCATCCTCATGGCCCATACTCGTAGCCAAGACTTGGAAGCTCGCTTCAACACCTTGCAATATGGTCTCATTGAGACCCAACAAGAAGTGAAACAACTCAGTGCCAATGTTGCCACTATTAATAAAAGCATGCAGTCCTCAATGGGGGAAATCAAGCAAGACCTCACCACCCAACTTGAATCAGTCTTTTCGACACTCTGCACCAAACTGCATATCCCTACATATAACTCTTCCTCTTCCTCACCTCCACATATTGAAGGTGACCATTCCTCTCATTCCCATACCTTGCAGAACCATCACTTTCAACGTGACCTACGCCTTCCGCGGGTGGATGTGACCAAATTTAATGGCTCGGACCCCACTGGTTGGGTAACCCAAATGGAACATTAATTCTCTTTATACGACATTACAGATGACATGGCCAAACTACGGTATGGTGTTCTCCATCTAGATCAAGAACGTTGGCAATGGTAGCAATGGAGAAAAACTTCTCGTCAAGGGTATATTTCTTGGACACACTTTGTGGCAAAGATTTATGAATGATTTGACACTGACACCAACCATTTGGGTCGTTTGACAAAGTTGAAACAATTAGGAATAGTGGAAGACTTTATAGCTGCCTTTGAGTGCCTGGATTTTAGAACAGAGGGCATGTCTGATGCCTTTTTCCGGGAGAGTTTTATTAGTGGCCTCAAGGATAAAATTTGGGCCCATGTCCTCATGGCTCGGCCTGAGAGTTGGGTGGAGGCTACCAAAAGAGCTAAAGAAGCACAACAGGTTGTATCTTCTCAAAACCGCAAACCCTCCTTTATCCCTCACCCTAAACCAGTAAATCCCACTACTCCCTCTGCTCCACTAAAGACCCAAAAATTGACCAGGGCTGAAATGGATGAATGCCAACTCAAAGGCCTTTGTTATAACTGTGATGACAAATATTTATCGGGCCACAAGTGTAAAGAACAAAATCTTTTTATGGACATCTCCGAGGAGATTTCGGAAGAAGATGAATAAACTCCCTCTGTATCTGAGTCACCTGAATCCACTGACATAACCCCTCCCTCAGACCCTCCCGAAGTAGAACTGATCATTTCCCTCAATGCTCTCACTGGATTCTCCGCTCCCCAAACCCTCAAGCTAATCGGTTACATCAAGCATCAGAAGGTCATCATTCTGGTTGATAGTGGCAGCACCCATAATTTTATTCATCACCGCATTGCCCAAGAAACTCATTGCTACATCCATGCCGTCAATAATTTCCA
>ML813545.1:26079-67330 GCA_009831015.1 Picea engelmannii | reverse complement strand
AAAGGTCAGATCTTTGCTTGTGCTTCTACATCTTGAATATATTGTGATCTCCATGTGTTGATGAATCTTGTATGCACTTAATAACTCAATAAATTAGTAGTAGTTAGTGATTCCAAGAAAGAATTTGGCTTGGGATCATTAGAATTTGAGTGCTATTGTGGTGAATATTCTGGTTATATTGTTGTTATTCTGCCATTACTAGCATTTTATTTCTGTTCTGCATACATTTTATATTTGGTATATTACAGTGCACTGCAGTTGCCTAGTTTTGTGCGCAAGTTTGGAGGAGATCTGCTATTGCTGCTAGCAGATTACGTTTTGGCTTGGACTATCTCTTGGTTATGGTTTGGACTATCTGATCAGCTCTTTTTTGGTGCGCTATCCTTGGGGAAATGTGCGCTACCCTTTGCTTAGTTATCTAGCCTAGGTTTTGCTTTCAGAGTGATTCTTTATCAAGGTTAAGGTGCTCAGAGGGTGGCTTCGACCTATGGTTGTGTGACAATAGTGATATTGTCGATGGTAAAATGATCACATCCATTATATTCTATTAGGTTATGGGCCCACACCTCCTTCATTCAATCTAACCACTGGAAGTGAGCATAGCCATAAGGATATTAAACTCGTTGAAGAACTGTCGCTAGGGTTTTTAGCAGGAGCAGTCACCAAAACACTACTGCTAGGGTTACTAGAAGGTGCAGTTGCAGAAACCCTAACCCTCTCGTTGAAGCACCTTAAGTGAAGAGATTGACCTAATTCCAAGATAGACTAGTGTGCCCTATCCTAGCGCATCTCCTGGTACTCTTAGCAAGCCAAGACGTCAAGTTTGATTTTTTGGTCAAATCTAGGGTTGACCAAGTCAAAACAACCATGACTTACTCTATGAAGTCAAAAAACAAGTTATATGGAGCCTCTAACTTCAGAGCGTGGAAGACAAGGATTGACCTCATCCTTTCCAAGAATAAAGTGTTGGATATCGTGAAAGGAAAGATCCTGGAACCAGAGTTTGAAGAAGGAAAAGATAAGGAACCACAGAACGTTGAAGTTATGGAGAAGTTCAAAGATGGTGATATCAATTCCATAAGTATCATAGTGGACTCTATAAAAGACCACTTGATACCCTACATCTCCCATCTTGACTCATCGAAGAAGATGTACGATGCCCTAACAAACCTCTTCTCAGTCAGAAACATTGGACAAGTAATGAGTCTGAAGAATGAGCTCTGTGACATGAATATGAATGATGATGACAACATAACATCATACTTTGTGAAAATCTCTTAGTTAAGAGGTCAACTACAAGCTATTGAAGAGATCATTTCAAATAAGGAATTGGTAAACATAATACTCAATGGTCTTCCCAAGACATGGGATGCATTTTCCGCAAACATGATTACAAGGAAGGAGTATCCTACATTTGAAGAACTTTGGACTTGTTGTGATCAAGAAGAATCAAGGATCAATGCAAAAGAGAAACCTCAAAAGAAGTACGATGATCAAGCCTCCACAACAAGATTCAAGAATTTCAGGAACAAAAGAAAATTTGAAAGGAAGCCAAATCAAAAGAAGGATATGCCAGAAATACAATGCTTCAACTGTCGAAAATATGGTCACTACAAGAGTCATTGTCCTGAGCTAAAGAAAAGGAAGGAGACACCCGAAGCATCAGTTGTTGAAGAAAGGAAACCCTCAAGGAAAACCAAGCAGGATAAAGCAGACTTCTTCCTCTAAAGACAAGGTAACAATATTCTTCATAGTTCTTGTACATATCTTGTTTTCATAGTCTCTGTACATATCTTGTATATCTATCTCTTAGAAGATAATATGCTCCAAGAAGAACTATACCTAAGGAAGAACAACAAGATAAGGATTGCTATCAATATGACTACAATTCAGAAAAAAAACATGAAAGGATGAAGTACATCAAACAAATCATGTGGAATTTATTACATAAGTAACAAGCTGCAAGATAAGCCGAAATCAACAATCAAGAAGAAATTGGAGTAAGACTTATGACACCTTGCAGAAGGAAATAAGGATGCATACGGAAGCATGGAATCTGTTAGATGGAGGGAGCCGATTATATAAAGAAGAGAATTCATTCATACATGAAGAAAGGATTAGGAGGGAGCTAATCCTATGATCCATTGAAGATGATGAAGTATATATCCATGGTAGCAGCCATGAAAAGCAATACGTGTTCAGTTCGACCTTAGAAGAAGTCTTCTTCAAAGAGAAGCCTTAAAGTATCCTTGGTTGTCCATCCACATCTGTGATCCTATGATGAAAGAAAGAAGTGGAATATTTAGGGCATGGAATCTATAAACTCCATGGACCCAAGAGCTAAAGAAAAACATGAGGAAGAACATGAAGATTCCAAGAGAGAAAGAAAAGACAAAACAACCAGTCATTGTATCAAGAATCACAAGACTACCAGCCTGATATGAACTCACTAAAAGAAATCAAGCAAAGTAACTAAAAGCTGTGATGAAGAACAATGTATGGAAGACTTATGAATGAAAGCATTGGGAGATCCAGAACTAAGAGGTTCTCCCAGATGGAGGGAGAAGACTATGATGATTGTTTTTTTCAGTAAACCAGATATACCTCTACATGAGTCATTATATCGTCCACAATATCCATGGGTTGGAGTTTACATGTAGAGCAACCTCAAGGCTTTGAGGTATACTAGAAAGAGATCCTTGTATGTAGATGGAAGAAGACAACTTGGTGGAGAACCTCCAATGCACAACAGAAGCGTGGTGAAGACTTCCTATAACAGAGCTACTGTATCATAATGGTTATTCAGAAACTTAGGATGATGGTTTGTTAATCCATGACAAAGATCTCATGATGACAGAAGAAGTGCCACTTGATATGTTCCAGTTTGACCCTTGCCACGATGTTATGAGATAGCAAGAAACAAAGAGGAATCCAACAATAATATACTTTATTGATCAGCGCTATATGAAGCCTTCAAAGAAAACCAGTGTTCCAGAAAGACCGAAGTAGATTTGAGATCAAGCATTACATTATCCATGATGAAGTCCAGAAAGGAGAAAGTGGTTCTCCAATATATATCTCCACAGATGAGAAGATAAGAAAACATTTTGGTAAAGCTTATGTCCAAGATGAAAGAGTTTGCATACTCAAGTTGGAGCTCGTGGAGATGACTTCCTTGTTGAAAAATGAAAAGATGACTCCCAGGTTGGGAGGGAGAACTGATGTATTATTGATTTATGGACACTCATTTCAATTCGAAAAATGGTTCAGGATGAGTAGTTCCTTTCCAGTTCGAAAAGTGGTTTGAGATTTCTGACGGATAGGAATTTTTCCAGTTCGAAAAATGGTCCAGATCGAACGATCATTTTTGTAATGAAAATGGTTCGGTGGATTGCTGATGTACCATAGACAATGATTTCCCATTGTGGTTAACATGGGGAATGGTCTAGGGCAGTCTCTCTTCTTGAGGGTTACTCAAGAAGGCTGGCCTGCCTCGCCGAACAATCATTCTTTCGAAGCTCACAGTTGTGAGCAGTTTTGAAGAATGGTTCATTTTGGAGGTTGGTGTAGGACAGTCATTTCATTTGGAAATGGTCCGTACAGTCATTCCTTAGGGAAAATTCATTCCCTCCACGTTGCACTTTGTTTAGTGCCAGAGGAATGGCCCAGGGTGGGGAATGGTCCAGGTTCAACAATTAGGGACAGGCATTCCTTAGGGCAGACTCATTCTCTCCAGGTTGCACTTTGTTTAGTGTCGGAGGAATGGCCCAGGGTGGGGAATGGTCTAGGCTCAAAAAATCGGGACAGTTATTCTTTATTGCTTGAGAAAAATAGTCCAGATAGCTCATCATTGATGTTTTACCTTCTGAGGGTAGATGCTCTTCGGAGATCTCACAGATGTGAGTGGAAGAATGGGCTAGATGATTCAGTTTATATCATAACAATGTTTTCTGTGCAGGTTGATATAAGATGATTGTTATGGAGACTGTATGTCTCTAGATAGTAGATGTATACTACTGTGGTGGATGTGTTCCACTGATTGTGACTATACGTCACTGATCAAGTATCTGTGTGTTACTTGGTGTGGTAGTGTACCACTGGATTTTAGTTATGTACTACTATGGATAGACACAGTTGTGTTCTATTGAATGATATTGTTCTGATTGCCTTGAAGACTATCAGTAGTGTTGGAAATGATTATCAGCTAGATGGATGATCAATGGACAGAGATTTCCCAAATGAAAAATGATCCAGGACATTTATTCTTCTAGGACATATGTCTGGATTAGAAGAATGGTTCTTGTGTCACTCTATGGAGTGAGTGACTTATCCAACATCATGTTTGATTACTCAGATGGAGTATGGTTTCGAGAGATGATGCAATTGATGATATTGATAGTGATGATGGTGCTCATGATCTAATCTTGAGATAGTCTGTACGACTATGATGATGCTACTGATTCAATGTTATGTTTGTGCTCAAGACCATTGTCTTCAATACCTCCCTAGCTAGGAGGGAGTGTTGATATTGTGATAGTTGCGGGAGGTATTTACCTCCATGTGTAAACCTGACGAGAATAGAATATTCTGGGAAGCAAGAAGAAACCCTAATGAGTTGGATAATAACCCTAGAAGACAAGTCGGCTCAAGAGGATAATTTGTATTAGGTTATTAGCCTCCAAGAGAAGAATTCATCCAGAAGAAATATTATATACTGAGTAAATAGGTACCCAGAATGAGAAGTCGACCTAGGTAGTTAGCCAGAATTAGTATAAATACAGGAGGCCAATCTTCATTCTGTCAGGCATTCTCAGAATTGCAGAGCTCACTTGTGTGCACTGCGATTGCCTAGTTTTGTGCGCAAGTTTGGAGGAGAACTGCTATTGGAGCTGCTGCAGCTAGCTGAATATGTTTTGGCTTGGACTATCTCTTGGTTATGGTTTGGACTATTTGATCAGCTCTTGTTTGGTGTGATATCCTTGGGAAAAGGTGCGCTACCCTTTGTTTGGATATCTAGCCTAAGGTTTTCTTCCAGAGTGATTCTCTGTCAAGGTTAAGGTGCTTGGAGGGTGTCTTCGGCCTATGGTTGGGTGAAAATAGTGATATTGTCGATGTTAAAACAAGTACATCCATTATATTCTAACAAAGGAGACACTTGAATCTCAAGGAGCTTTACACACAACTCTTAGTTATCATCATAGGATCCATTTCATGGTCAAGTAAATCTGTGGGAAGTTTGTGAAGCCACATTGCTTTGCACACTCACTGCTATATATACTCTGTCTCTGGTGCATGCAAGGCCACAAAGTTTTGTTTCCTGCTGTGTCAGAAAACCCTGGAAGACTTCAAGGTAGAGCATCAACCGAATGTGCTCTTCCGGTCCAAATTACTTTCTGCTCAATTTGAATTGGTATATTTTGCAAACTCAAGTTAACACTGGAGGCATATCTCAGATCATATCCAACTGTGTCTTAATACATGTTTTGTTGTTTCCTAGTGAGTCTGTCTTAGTTGACTCATCACATTCACTGTATGGCGTGAATCAAGTCTGGTGTTGACTGGATACATCAGTGATCCAATCAACTGTGGATTAGTTTCGTCTGAATTATCATCAATCTTCTTCTTTAAATCCATCACGGTGGATTTGCATTCTGTCATACTTCTTTAATATTCCCACTGTATTTTCCTTGAATCGGGAAAATTTCATCGGTCCTCTGTCATACTTCTTGTCCCAAGAAGTATTGTATCATACTGAAATCCTTTATGAAAATTAGAATTCAATGCTTGCTTGTTTTCAACAACAAGGCTTTCTGAGTAAGTCATCAGGATCAGGTTCTTGTCACCAACATTGTGTAGGTTTTGGATCAACAACACTCTTGCTGAAATCCAAACTCATCAAGAATCTATCTATCTGATATAGTTTCCAACTCATGAAAGGTGGTACGAATGAAAGTGAATCGGTTCACTGGGTCAAGTGTCTTATCATGGACAACTCCCTCTATTTATGAGAAACCTTTGGCCATAGACCTCATTTTGAATTTCTCGACACTTCCATCAATTGTATGCTTGATCTTATAGATCCACTTGGAAGTTACTACTGACTTCCCTTTTAAGTTCCTGAATAATATCTTATGCATCATTCTTTAATATGTACTAGTATTCTTCTGTTATGACATATTTCCATACGGGTTCTCTTGTTGCTTCTCCAAGACAAAGAGTCTCAGCATCGATGAAGTGGCTCATGACTGAAGGATAGCTCGAAAAATATCTCTTTTCTTTCTCGGAATGTGCCTTGAGAAGCTTGTATGTTTCTCTGCCTCTAGCAGAGTGAGTTTAGGTAGGCCTTTTATGCCCTACTGCAATATCTCTGAACATATCAACTGGAGCAACTGGAATAATGTATTTCTACCTCTGAACTATTAGAGGGGGATAAGGTATAGTCTTATTGTCAATCTCCATCTGATGTTCTTTAGATCTTTGAAAGATTATCTCTTCTACAAGGACAAAGTTTCTGCTTGTCTCAATCTGTCTCTGACCAGGGATGTCTATCTGGAATGTCTTTGAAGATTCACTGTATCCTTTATTTCTAAAGGATCTAGCTTGGACTTCTTCTCTTTGGGTACATGAAGATACCCTGGGCACCCAAATAACCTAAAGTGTTCAATCTCAGGCTTCATTCTGGTGAAGGCTTCTATTCTGGTGAAGACTCTTGTTCTGAACATATACTGCGTCATGCATGCTTCTGCCCATGAATCATAGAAAGATTCTGATCATGCATTATTGAATTGATTGTCTCAAGGATGGTTCTATTCTTCCTCTTTCTCAAATAGTTTTGACTCCCTCTGAGTCAATGTGACTCCCTATGAAGGATAATCATCTTCCTTTGTTCTTGACCTGTCTGGAACAAGAAAACAAGAGGAACCAAAACAAGAATATCGCCTAAAGGAGAATAATGAGTACATATCTAGAATCAAAACAATTTTAATGATTGTTATCACAACTACAACACCTATTTGTAATGTAGCAAACTTTAGTAATATAAGTTAGAGGAATGACAATTACAACAATCAAACCTGGAGTCTTCACTTTCAGTGTGTTTCTTTTCTTCCAAGTCTCCTTCACTCAATATAACAAGTGCTTTCTGTTAGGACTCAGAAATGTCACATTTATATCCTCTTTTCCCTTCACCATTCCTTACATTTCATGGTCCTAATAAACCTTTTATCATACCATTTCCATAATGATATTTGGGTTTCTCCTTATTATTTTCCATTGCATTCATTTTAGTATTATAAGTGAATTTGTGATTAAATATAAGAAATTAACATATTTTCATTATATATCAAAGTTGGATGAGTTTGATGATGTGTGCAGGCATATTTGAAGATTTCAACAAAGTCAAAATTCACCACCTATCCTCAAATTAGAATTACATCTTCAAACTTGAAGATTTGAAAGAGAGAAGATCATGGAAGATTTGGTTGGCATATCTTATCTAAGATAAGTGAGAGATGTGTGGAGGATTTGAAGGGATCATATCTTGTAATAATGGGAAAGTAGTTGAGAGTGGTTGAGAGAATAGTGGATCTGTCATTATGAAACTCATGTATATAAGAGAGTGTTCTCTCTTCATGAGGGATGGCATGTAATTCATAATTTAGTCTTGTAATTAGGAGAAGGGGATTCTTAGCTTTGATTCTTTCATTTTTATTCTTCCATGCTTTGTCATTTGATTCTTGTAATATAATTTGAGATTGATTTATTGTGTGAGCTCACATATGACTTTTGTCATTCAACTCTTCACATGTTGTATTGCTTTCATAGATTAATTTCCTGCTTTCCTAGTTAGTCTTTCAATCCTTTCCTAGATTAATTTCATTTCAACAATTTATATTAGATTACTTTTACTTCAGTCCTGTATATAGAGTGTGTGTGCTTCGTAAGCCTACAAACCTCGGATTGACAAATTAAATAGTTGGGCAAGTACTACAACATAATTAAAATGACAATATTTCTGCCTAACACTTTCTTCAACCTGTCTTTTGTACTAGGACAATATTCTATCTTGACAAAAGGTTGGGTTAGAGAACAAACTCTATGATCTCAACTTTAATCCATCTAATATCTTGACTTTAATTTTGACCAAAGGTTAGTATGATGGTCATAGCTTCAACATGCAACCTAGATCAAATAAATGTCATAACAAATAGATGCATGCCAGAATAATCAAACCTGGGTTGCATTTTTCTTCTGAATGTGTTGGATCTTGAGATCCTTCTAGATCTATGACAAGAGATCCCTTCTCCTACAAATACCCTTTAAAGATTAACAATTTAAACATATGTGAGTACATACCTCTAATAACATTTGCAGGTAGTGGCACCATCTGGTATCAACGGTAATATTTACCAACTTCTTAAAAGACTTCAAGGATGACTGCAACTGGTACAACAACTAATACTTCAACTGATACTGCAAGTGCAATTGATACTGCAGCTGAGGGTTTTATGAGGAAACCCTAATTTTTCAAACTTCAAATTTTGAAATTATGATCCAGGGGATAGATGTGTTGAGCTGAGGCGAGTAAGCTGGTGCAGTCAGATTTCTGAAAATCCAAATTTTACCCCCTCAAACTTGACCAGCGGATTTTTGGACCGGTGCTTCTGGTTTTCTAGTACTTCTGATTTTCTGGTACTTTTGGTACTCTGGTACTTCTGGTTTTCTGGTACTTCTGGTACTTTGTGAAAACTAGGGTTTCACTTTCTAGAAGATCTACCCACTAAAAAGGTGCGTTGAAGGTGCCAAAGAGTTCCTTGGGTTAGGGCTCACTTTTCTAGATGGTTTTGAGGTTGGAAATCTTCTTCAATAAAAATCCCTAATTTCCATGTACGACAACGGTGACGTTTTTCCTTTTACTTGTGAAGAATGCTTGTGAGACTTACTTGTGCAATGGGTTCTTTCATGACCTGAGCTCTGATACCATGTTAATTTTTCATAGCATTTTCATAGAAAAACCCAACCAAATCCTTTGCTATACTCTTCAAGAGAAAGACCTTTTCACTACCAAGAATATCCTAGCACACAAGAGGGTGCACAAAACCTATAAACCCTAGCGCCCAAGAGAGGTGCACAACTTTTACCAAGAAGTGTACTTGCTAAAATTTCCAAAACGTACAAGTGAGTGTGTCTACAAATGAAAGATTTCATCTTACTTATATTAAAATTATCCTATCAAATGAAGTGTCTATTGGCACAATAGGGCCGACCTCACTTAGACATATTAATTGTTTATTATTATAATAATTAATATTAATATTACTATTACAATTAATTATCTTTTACAGTTTATCTTTAGACACAATAAGATAGGGCCGACCTGTACCCTTTACACAATAACTAGGGTTACAGGTAGGTCTGACTCTTGAACAATATATTGCAAAGGATATGATACACCCACTAATGCTCATCCACTAGGGGTTACATCCATAGGGGTGTCATAGACCTGAGTCACTGCATTACACAGATGAACTAGGTCCTCACACATGCACTTATGCTCAGCCATAGTCACGTCTGCTCTACATATCTTCTTTCCCACGGCTACCGACAGGAGGATCATCTGGAGTCTTCATATCAACTCTGCTGCTATTCATAGGAGGTCATCACATCATCTTCGTTCTTATTCTCATGATGATGTGCCCAACACTTTTCGGGATTTCTCTAACTCAACAGATCGTTCTTACATCGGATAATCATCTGGAGTTATTCTCTCTCACGTCTTGGAGGAGGCCATATACATTCCTAGCCCCTGTCCCAGGCTGGAACCACAAACCCTTTATTAGGTACTTTCTCTCAGGTTTGTAAGTTGAGAGTAAGACTTCACATAGCTGCTATATTCCACATCTCATAGGTTTGTAGGATGGAAGATGTCTCCTATAGTTGCAATCATTAACACACTTTACTTAATAAATAAATCTCCCACTACTTCTTTGGATGGAATCACACCATATGAAGCTTGGTATGGTTTCAAACCAACAATTAAACATCTTTGAGTCTTTGGTTTAGTTTTCTATGCTTTAGTTTCTAAGGAAAATAGAACTAAGCTAGAATCTCAAAGTATGAAGTGTACTTTCATTGGATACTCTGATGAAAAGAAAGGGTATTGTTTGCTATTAGATGGTAAATTCATTGTCAATAGAGACATGATTTTTTATGAAACTAAAAGTAAATTTTTTGATGAGATTAATCATCTCCTTAGTCATTTAGAGAAGAAAAACACTACGGGTAAAGGTAAGTTGAAAAATAATCCAAGGAAATCATTTTGGTTTGAAAAAGACTTTGTTTCTTTAGAAGGCATTCCTTAATAAAAAAATTATTTTGATTCTTCCGATAATGAAACTGCGAAGGATTCTTCGGATAATGAAACTTCAAAAGATTCTTCTCCAACTCAAGATACTTTAGAGGACATGAGAGTCTCTATTTTTGAAAATCCTCTTTTTGATAATAACAATGATGATTCTGATCCACAATCCACTCAACATCAAAGGCCAAAATGTGCCCAACAACTTCTCAAATATGTTCATACAGATGAATGAACAAAAAATGAACTAGGAGTTCTTTAACATCAAAATCTAATTTTGCATTGTTAGTTCATGCTTCCATTGAACCTGCTACTTTTGATGAAGCAATTGAACATAAGAAATGACATGAAGAAATTATCAATGAATATGATTCAGTGCGTTCAAATGGGAATTGGAACTTAGTTGACTGTCCACCTAATTTGCAAATAGGTTTATTGAATAAAGTACAAGCCAAATGGAAAAAATGACAAGTAAAAAGAAAGACTAGTGGTTAAGGGTTTTACTCAATAGGAAGGGATTGATTATGATGGAAATTTTGCTCCAAAAACTAAATGGAACACAATCAAAACGATTATTAATTCAAAATGGTTGGAAATGACATCAAATGGATGTCAAAAGTTCCTTCCTGAATGTGATCTCAAAGAAGAGGTCTTCATGACTCAACCACAAGGGTTCGAAGTTAAAGGTCAGGAACATAAAGTCTGCAAATTAGTGAAGGATGTATATGGATTGAAATAAAATCCTCAAGCTTGGTATTCAAAAATAGATGATTACCTACGAAAGGTGGGTTTTCAATGAAGTGAATCCGATGATACTTTGTATTTTAGAATGAAAAATAAGCACTTGGTGATACTTGTTCTCTATGTTGATGACTTAATCATAATGGGGAATAGTGAAGTTCACATCAAATAGGTTAAGGAAGGACTTCAAGCATGCTTCAAAATGATAGATTTGGGGCCACTTCATTTTTATCTTAGAATTGAAGTAACTCAACATAATAATGAAATGTTCCTTATTCAAACAAAGTGTGCCACTGAATTATTAAATAAATTTGGCATGGAAAATTGTAAACCTTCTCTTACCCCCACAAAGAAGAATTTGAAACTTTCAAAATTTGAAGGGGGGGAATTGGTGGATGGTAAAAGGTATATGAAAATGAATGGAAGCCTCATTTATTCGACAAATACTCGACCGGATTTGTTATATTTAGTTAACATACTTTCAAGGTTTATGCAGGAACCAAGGGAAAGTCATTGGAATTCAACAAAAATGGTACTAAGGTATATTCAAGGTACAAAAGATTTTGGTATTCTCTACAAGAACACAAATTTTACCCTTGTTGGATATTAAGACGATGATTTTGCAGGTGACATTGATGATATAACATCAACTTCAAGTTACTTAATCACTATGGGTTCAACAAAAGTATCTTGAGTTGCAAAAAACATGCAACAATTTCCAATTCTTCAACAAAAGCAAAGTACATATCAACTTGGGAAGTATCATGTGAGATTGTATGGGTACGCAGGATTTTGTAGGATCTTGGTGTAATTCAAAAGTCAACAACTACTTTATTGATCGACAATTAGTCATCGATAAACATGACCAAGAATCTAGTATTTCACTCAAAAACTAAGCATGTCGACACCAAGTACCACTTCATTAGATCTCTCATTGTCAAGGACATCATCAAGCCTTAGTTCTGTCCATCTGAAGATCAAAATTCAGATATTTTTACCAAGCCTCTTGGGAGAATAAAGTTCACTAAGTTTATAAATGAACTTGGTATTTGTAAAAATGAACTTTTGGATTAAAGGGGAGAATTTTAGCTTAATAATCCTAATGTTCTAGAATTCTAAATAAATAATTTTAGAAATTAGTTTATTCTATCATATTTGTCAATATGATATTTAGTTTAATATGTAAAGGATTCCTATCATATTCATGTAATTGTTTGTTCTCCTAGAGTTTAGCATAGAGTAGGGCTATATAAACTAGCTCTTTTTCATGTGAGGTATATAGGCTTTATGCCCTCACTATCTTTGTAACTCTGTTTTTCCTTATTTAATAAAATTATGTGTTTGAGGACACTTTGTCAACATATATACTATGGTGGCTCCTTTTAAGACTGCAAGAACACTATTGATTGGAATTTTTTCCCTCCGTCTCACACCCTCAAGTTTGACCCTCTCAGTTGGTGCTTGGATGAATTTGATACCATGCAAAGTTAGAGCACGAGAAAAAATGAGATATACACTAATTAATTAAAATGTGAATCCAAAACACAATAGCGTTGATATCTTTTATAGAGTTCCTAGGTTGTTGTATGATCTAATTGTTTCTTATTAGATAGGAAGAGGTTGAGATAAACCATCATTCAACAACTTCTGTTAGTAACCTATTAATGACCCTATTAAAATTAATTACTAATGAATAGTAATGTGACTTTATTACATAAGTACGACTTATATTCTAACATGAATTCCAAGAGATACATGGACTCCCCACATGGAAAAATCTAAACATTTTTGCAGTTGGTTCATATCATATCCTTATTGGTATGGATTGGTTGGAAGCACATTGAGTTAGACTTGATTGCTACATTAAAACATTTTATTGCATTGATGAATATGGAAACTCAAGAATAATAAGAGGTATTTCAAAGGCCATCTCTATAAGACATATTTCATCCCTACAACTGAAGAAGTGTTTTTGAAAGGGATGCTAGTTGTATGCAACACATACTTTGGAACTAGTAGAGGACAAGGGTCCAACTATTGAAGACTACATGATGTTGCAAGAATTCAAATATGTATTCCTTGATGGGGTACTGACACTACCACCAAGGAGAGATATTGACTTGTGTTGTGTCCACAACAACCCTCCTTTTATTTTGCTTTTATAAGCAAAATATACTAATTGAGTTTTAATGTCTAATCCACTACTACTATGAGCCTACTGAATATACTTTATCTAGCTTGGAGAAGGTCATGGGTTTGGATCTTTATTGTTTGTTTATCTTTGAGGAGGTTTGTCATGACCAATAATCTCTTTGATTTTGTACTTTCAGATGTTCTTAATCATACCTTTGATTTATGATGATTCTTTGATCCTTATGTGATGAGATTGACAAGTTGCCTTTTGAGCCTTTTTCATTAAAGGGTTTTAATGGATTTAATGGTGTATGCTAATACTATATGATTGCAGGGTTTGATGCTATGTTTTATGACTTGAAGAGAATTTTATTTTAAGGATCTATTATTTCCTTGTACGCCAGCTTATACTATCATCTCACTACATCATGGAGAAGTGAATGGTTGGTTTGAATAAAGATCATATTGTTACTTTGTATCTTGTACTTGCTATCGTTTTATCTATGCTCAAGCTCTCACATGTTATTCAAACCCCTAAGTTTAAAATCCATAACTAGAATCAAAGGATCTTTAATATTTTCCAAGAGTTTGAGATATTGTTTTTTATTAGATGCAAACAAACAAAATATTTTTACAGATATTTCATGACATTTGTTTAGAGAAACAAATTGTTCATAAAAGGCCAAGATCATAGATGCTTTATTTTAAGAAATTCCTCCTTTAATTTGTGAACAATCCCAGCTCTTTTTCATAAATTTATTAGTAAAATGTCTAGGGGAAAGAATGTAGATTTTATAACCTATTAGAAAGTGTCTTCTTTGTATAACAAAAATAATTCTTCCTATGGTTGCAGTGACAGGGTTCCAAAATTCCATCCTATGCAAGATACTTATGTTGTTGAGAATCACGCCTAAACAAAAGAGAAATCTTATGCACAGTCAAGGAAGATTGCTCATGTGCATTTGGTCACATAGTATAGGAAACTCAAGAGCATAGCCTCCAAGTGTTTGAAAGAGATGGAGATTGTTTCCTCAAATTTCCTATGCACACAACAACCTTCGAATCTGTACATGTTGAGCTTGTCCTAAGCCTCAAGTCTCTATAATTATTATTGAAAACCCCAATTTTTTTCCCATCCAGATCTTGCTTTAACTCTGTCTCTCAAATCATTCGAATCCTAAATTTCACTTCATTTCATAACCTTTTATGTCCAGGTATGGGTTGAACTTGAGTAAATCGACCGTGCATAATAGTTTGATTCGACAACCTCATTTCCATCCAATGTTCCTAACATCAACATTGCAAATTGGAATCGGTCTCCCATTCATCCTAGGTGTTGTCTTATGTGTCATACGATGTGTCATCCAAAATCTGAAAGTCATAGTTTTGTTCCTTTCGTTCCTTATTCAAAATCTCAGATCTTGTATGTAGTACCTTTTTGAATACCCAACTAGAACCTGTCAGTGGTCACCCTGACATAGGGCCTATTATGTTTGCAAGTCTGACATGGAACTCGATGTGGCATGTCACGTGTCATCTTGTTGGTCTGGTTTGACGTGGCATATGGATCCTTCAGATTGATCCTTGACACTACAAGGAAAACACCGTCTAGCCGAGGTTTTTAGTGTTACCAGATTCGGAAAATTTTTCAAAAAGACCTCCACTATTTGAAGCATAGGTTTTAGTGATTGTTTTAACAGATGTTCCATATAACTAATTTTTTTTTGCGTGGGCGGAGGTTGTAGCAGAGGTTTTATTTTTGGTGCTTGTATTGTTAAAGCGCATCGGTGCACCCTTAATACAAAAGCATCGGTGCGTATATGTAAATTAAAAAGTACCAGTGCTTTTATATATAGTGCAAACTGGATTCACCTTTTTGTTGTATGCAACACCAATACTCTTATAATTGTTACACATCGGTTCGACATTGTTTGCATATGCAACACTAGTGCTTTCTAAGACAATTAATGCACATGTGCTTTTACATGTTATGTACACCTCAATGCTTGTATAATTTGTGCGTTCCAGTGCATGTATTACTCTATGCATTGAAGGGTAGTGAAATTTTGAATATTGGAAATGAGATGTCAGTGTTATTCTTTGTTACTAAGCACTGGTGCATATATTATATTAAACACACCAATGCATATATTATATTAGAAGCACCGATGCGTATATCATAATTAAAGCACCAATGTATATTATAAACTTGCACAACGTAAAATGTTGAAGCGATAAATATAGTAGCATGTTATATCGTTTAAGGAACAATGTTTTTTCTCAATATTTGACACTGGTGCTTAAATATAATTAATAGGCACCGCTGCGTATAAACCCTTAACACACACCGATTTATATATTATGGTACACATCGTTTAGTGAGTTCATACAAATACAATGCACTTATATGTATTTATTTTAATTAATTGTATTTTTTACAAATTTTTAATTAATCATCTCAAAGTCAAATATTTTTATAACAATATTGTTTTTTGATTGCCATTTGATATAATGATTGCATTAATACGTTATCCAACAAATTACACCTATGTTATTTGTAACAATGTAAATTATCCACATATTAATTAATCAACAACGCAACATTTTACAACATTCGACAATGCATTCAAATAGAAAAACCCATTTTATTATATATGAATAAGAGACACATGGTCATACAAAATAGGACAACATAAATACCCACAATAATCAAGATACAAACAATATGGAATTGTTACACTTATTGATAACATGTCTTCATGCAATTGGGACAATATGTCGAGAACATTAAACAAAATCCCTGATTTTCATAGACAAATATTCCAAAACATACAACTTGTAGTAACATTCAATTATATTGATTGTCATCTATCACTTGAGTTGCTGTCATCGCTCAAGATGTGTGCATGCCTTATTTCTTCATCACTTGCAAGTGATATTTTACTTTGATTATTAACCTAAAGTTTCATGATTGGCTTGTTTTTTATGTTCATCCTCTTCACGTTCCATCTAAAAACATAGAAATAAAGTGTAATAAGCATATTTACATTTATATATATAGTAGAATATACATGATTGCATAAATAAAAAAACATACCATAACAAGGATGTTGATACTTTAGTAGTATCACACAAGTACTTCCACGGCGGTTTGTGTCTAACACATGGGAGTCGTCCTTAATGCCACTCAACCTTATGAGATGCACTTGATAAGTTGATTATTTAAGTGAACGTACTTTTGTAATAAAGTGAGTTTAAATTAATTAAATTCCTAAGTATTTGGAATTAGTAATTTAATTAAATCCCAACCATTAGATCTAAAGTGAAGGTGAGATTTAATCTCATCCCTTGATCACTTTGGAGATCTAGGGTTTTGAATTTAGGGTAAACTCAAGGTTATAAAAGGAAGCATGTATGAGAGGAGGAGACACACACACACACACACATCGAGAGAGAGAGAGAGAGAGAGCTCATTGATTGGGTGGAGAAGAAAATTCATCCAGGTGTGTAGGACAAGGTTCGAGGAAAGGAGCAAAGGCGAAACAAGGAGATAACAACCAACCATCAAGATCGAAGGATTGATTTTGAGATTTGCAGGGATTGGCTATTTGCTGATTTGTATTCTTCAGGTGCGCCATTATCCCAGAATGGGAGCCCAGATTAATAATAATAAACATATCACAATACTAAATTTCCCTTCGAGGTTTTTTCCAGGGGTTTTTACCCATAAATTTCATGTGCAATGTGTTTGGTTTCATTATTTATGCTTCCACTATAATGTTTGGTTAAAAATTTAGATGTGCTTTTATTCAATAAATTAAGAGTAATTTGTTTGGAATTAACTGTCGAGTGGTGGGTTAAGGGAAATTAACATGGTATCAGAGCCTTGTTTATGAAGGAAAACCAGGTTGCATGGATGTGATTTTTGCAGCGCAGGAAGCATTTATTTTTGCAGGATGTTGGGTTGAGACAAACAAAAAAAACAGAGGACAACAATGATAAATATTTTTATGCAGACAATTGAAATTTTTTATTTTCCTAAAGGTTGGAGAAATTAATTACAAAAAAGAAGCATCGTACGACTGCCATACAACAACCATTGTATAATAGTCCTATGACCACACGGACTGCTGTGGAAGAATCCGCGTAGAGATACAACAAGCGGATCAGAGGGATCGTGAGTTGTTGGGTGGAGACTACATAGATCATTAAAAAATAAGGTTTGTACGAAGGATTTGGGTTGTGCAGCCATCAACCAACCGCCAACTGCCAGGTTGTAGTAGCAACAAGCATGATGAAAAAACCAATGACAGGAGGTGGCAGGGACGCGTGGGTTGTGAAGGCTGGGTTCATAATCGATAGAGGTAGCAACAAGGCTGCTAAAGAGGGAGTCGGGGATGGGGGGACTGTAGAGCTTGTGATGGGCTGTAGATTAGCCGCAACCACAATGCATGGATAAAGGTAACGACCAGGCCGTGGAGATGAGGTGAGTTTGTGGGTGAGGAGAGAGGGATCCATCGGTCGTTGATAAAGAAATCATGGAGAAGGATGACGACATAGGAGATGGGCAGGTAGGAGCGACGCTGGTGGAGAGTTGGGGGAGGCCACAAGCCATCTGTCAGCAGACAACTAGCTGCCAGTATAGGTCGTCATCTAGAGCCACCACAATAGCCGGTTGAGCCAACTGTCGGTAGGGCTACCAACCAAGCCAACAATTAGTAGAGGCCACCAACACAACCACCAACTCAGATTGCCAGGGAAGCAGGGCCCGAAAAGCCTCAAGCGGGCCCAACAGAGCCTCCAAGAAGCCCATAAGGGCTCGGTTAGCCCCGAGAGCCGTTGGGAAGCCCATAGAGCCTTCGAGCGGCCCAGAGAGACGCTAGTTAACCCACAGAGTCGTTGGGTATCCCAGAAAGGGATCGGGTAGCCCAGAGAAGTACCCAAGCAATAATAAAAGGCTATAGGAATCCCTGAGCAGCTTCGGGCAGAGGTCCAAGCAATAGGCAACAATTCTAGGCAGCAGGTAATAGGTTCAAGTAGTGGGAAACAACCTCGGGCAGTGGGAAGTGGTGTCCCAGGCAACATAAAGCTTATGTTGAGTAATGAAAGAGAACAAGGAGTAGGTAGTTCTGAAGGTTAAGCAACTCAGAGGGAGTCAACTTTTAGGTTCAAGTGGGAAGGAACAACCTTCCAAGTCAGTCAAGAAGGAGTCATAGTACAAGATGGCCATGTAGGATTCTCAGGAGCAGGAGGCTTCTAGAAGCATGTTCAAAGGAAACAAGTCTTAGAAGAAGGGTTTGAATGAGATGGCAGGGATAACTTGCTGTTCAGAGGGAGCAACTGATCGAGTGGATTGGAGAGTATCCATTGTAGAGGATATGATATCGAAGAAAAAACCACCTTCGGGTGGTGGAAGTACCTTCCTTGCTAAGAGAGAGTGTTGATGTTTTAGTAGCATCAGACATATACTTCCACGTCGGTTTGTGTCTAACACATTAGAGTTGTCTTTAATGCCTCCTAACCTTAGGAGATTCACTTTATAAGTTAATTATTTAAGTGAATGTACATTTGTAATAAAGTGAATTTAATTTAATTAAATGCCTAAGTATTTGACATTAATAATTAAATTAAATCCTATCCATTAGATTTAAAGTGAATGTGATATTTAATCTCATCCCTTGATCACTTTGGAGATCTAGGGTTTTGGATTTAGGGTAAACTCAAGGTTATAAAATGAAGCCTATGTGAGAGGAGGAGACACATACAAACACAGAGTGAGAGAGTGATCTCTCATTGATTGGGTGGAGAAAGACATTCATCCAAGTGTGTAGGGAAGGATTCGAGGAAAGGAGCAAAAGAGAAGCAAGGGAGATACCAACCAACCAACAAGATCGAAAGACCAATCTTGAGGTTTGTAGGGATCGACTATTTGTTGATTTGTATTCCTCAGGTGGGCCATTATCCAAGACGAGATCCCATATTAATAATAATAATAAACATTTCACAATATTGGTTTTCCCTTCGCGGTTTTTCCCAGGGTTTTTTACCCAGAAATTTCATGTGCAATGTGTTTGGTTTCATTATTTATGCTTCCGCTGTAATGTTTGGTTAAAAACTCAGTTGTGCTTTTATTCAATAAATTAAGAGTATTTTTTTTGGAATTAACTACCAGGTGTTGGGTTAAGGGAAATTAACAAGAGAGTGTTTCATAAAAAATACACATTATTTCAAAGCCATGTTGCATGTCGTATCTCAAAATCTCTTTTGTTGGATGCACTCCATACTCTGTTTCCTGCATGTTTAATATGCCATGACAAAGCACATTCGATATAATTAGTATAAAGGTTTCTTGTTGTTCCATTAATTAGAAAATGAGGGAAGTTAAACAACATAGATACTTACAAATTGTTCAATTAAACCTTGATACTTGAACATATACTCACAACCCATACTTAACACAATGTCGATCAATTCTTCGACTGACTCTTCTTTATATGTTAGCACCTATTAGAAGACATCCATGGACGGATGTAAATTAATTATTTAAATATGAAGATCACAACAAATATGAAATCTTAAATAAGGCTGAAAACGTAAGTACTCACAAATTTTGCGATCAACCTTTTTCTTCCTGGTTGTCCCATCTTATGTGCCAAATGGGTTCCATTTGTTTTCTTTTCTGCAACAAAACAATTGAAAATTAGTATTTCATATGATAGCTAAATTCAATGTACATAAAATAATAAATAAATGATTACATACCTTTGATGCACACTTTTGTTGGGATGGCTTCTCTTATGATGCAATTATGTTCATTTCTTTTACCATCCCCTTGTACGTTTTTTTGGACATTGCTATGGGCATGTACTAGTTTTCCCCTCATTTGTCCCTCAGAATGTTCATAATCTTCCCGAAAAAAGAAAATCGCATAATCATCAGATATAAAATTATGAAGATTCTGATGTGTATAGTAATAAGTATGCATTGGTGCATATAGTAGATAAGTACGCATCAATGAGTTATACATATTTATACACACATGTTCGTTACACATATGTATACACATCGATATATGATAGTAGTGTGCTTGAGAAATCAAAAACATTTTACAAACTGTTATATCCGCGCGATGCTTTATAAATTAATAAACACACCGGTGAATAAGTATTGTTAATTACACATCAACGACCACCGACCCATGAAAAAATTTAAAACATGACGGTTTCCATATAAAAAACAATATTACTTCCATTTTAAATTAAGTGGTGCTTTTTATATGATAACATGCGCTTGTACTTTTTTTTCTGTAAAATGTGCACCATTGACAGTGAAGGTGTTTTTCAAAAAATATTATTTTTATTTCAAATTTAGCGGTACATTTAACACGAATATAGACACCGGAGATCTATACTGGTATAGTGCACACTGGGAATCACGAAGGCATTTATGAAAAAACCCCGATAGCGATAGGCTGGATTGGGATCCAATGCAATCCACGGTTCCATTTCAATGAATATCAAATTCCCCATACATAAGTAAACAAACCCTATAAAAATCTATTACTTAAAAAAATCGTTGTGAAATATGGAGAGGGAAAGCAAGAGAAACAATAAGAAAATTAGAGCTTCCAATACCAAAGGTAACTATGAAACCCTTTTATTTTTTTGGGATTGCATTGGAAATTGCTTGAATCAAATGGGGGAAAAATTAATATGATCAATAAAATGAAATCGTATACCTCAAATTTCTCCTTTGTAGATTCGTATGTAACCGACAATGATCCCTTTCAAATTATCTCTTCAAAAACATCCACCCACTCCGAAGACTTTGTTGGTAAACATCTCTTGCATAAATCTCCCCTCTAAATTCTAGCAAAAGAATGAAAGAATGGATAGGGTGTTAATTTATAAACACATACATTTAGAAAAATTGAAATTCCCACTCATTTTTTCATTGTATATTTCAACATATTTATGATAAATGCGTGCATTGTTTTTTTTTCGTAACTTATTTTTTTCGGTGCATTATACATTAATAAACACACCAATGCACTATACATTCATAAACACAGTGGTGCGGTTTATACAAACAATGCACTGGAAAATAAAATTAAAATGTAAACAACTGCATATAAACGAGCACATTATTTTTTTGTAACTTTGTTAGTCGGTGTGCTAGCACCGGTGTGGTTCATAAGTAATAACACACTGACAAACAGTTTAATTTAAAAAATGCAAATGCAAACCTTTGCATTTAGAATTTGTGAAGGTTTTTCTTTGTGGAGGTTATAACAGAGGCCACTCTTCGGTGTTTATCATAACTCGCCGCACCAAGGTGTCATAATATAATTAGGTGCACAATTAACTTTTAGAAGTCATTCAAAATTCTATTTGAAGTTATATTGTTCTATGCTTCCTAAGATGATGGTTTGGGATCAAATGTATGAAAAAAAGAATTATAATATCAAATGGCTAATTCTTCAGATTCCAGTTCATTCAATATCGTTGCAAGTCCTTCAAGTTCTGTCATGCTGATTGAAGTAAGTCTATATTTTATTTATAACTCATCTATCTCATTCAATTTATGTTATGTATGTAGGTGAAATCGAGTAATTGTTCATTGAATTTTGTAGGATCAAGATTCAAGATTGAGTTCAGATGCACAAGATATTCCAGTAGTCCCAAAATTCCGTAATCTCTTATTATGAGAGATATCGCAAGTAGATGTTTGATGAAAATGGATAGCTACTTTACCCTACCAATTGTAACATGCCATCTTCCAACAACCAACCTGGGTCAATAGTATTACACCATGAATTGGATCTATTTTATGTAGACACCCCTTGGGGCATAAGAAAAAAATAGTTGCATAATTGTATTTTTGGATTTTCAATGGAATTAATGTAAATGTATTGCTTAATTCAACATTTGTTTTATAAAGTAGTTGGTTGCATGTTTATTATTCGGAAAAATAAATCATTCTTCTAATAAATATTTGGTATAATTTTTGAACATATTAAATGCATTGTGTAACTAATATTATTGATGTAATGTTCAATATTTTTATAATTAGGATTCTAACGACGAACGACCTATCTACCTTCTACCGTTGCACCCCACTATGATGTCAATTCATGATCTTCTTGTTAAATGACCACATCAAGGAGATGAAGCATGTCAAGAATGCTTGAATCGACTACCTATTCAATTCCCACTACGTCCTGAGTCACCAATTCAAAACCTCTACAGTAACACTAGTTTTTTACATGTTGGGGATGGAGGAAATGGTATAGATATTGGCATGAATGATTTCTTATGAGATACCCAAGCCATGGAGGGAATGTTGTTACATGAATTATAGAAAAATGAACTAGGGGATGATGCTAATATCATAGATACCTTTTTCGAAATCCTGGAGTTTGCTTCCACCACCCCTCTCTTTGGTCGGCGGGGGTCAAGATATACCCAACTAGGGACAACAATGTTACTATACAACTTAAAAGCAATGTATGGTATGTCATACATGTGTTTCTCGACACTTTTTAGGTAACTAACTATTAAGTGCGCTAATTTTTTAAGGAATCTTGTCACACAATGAAGGAAGAAAATGGTTGATTTTATTCATGCTTAATGACAATGTACATTTCTACTTCCCATTAATTGCAGGTTACTCAAAGATAAGGTACTTCAGAGTGATAATGTCTCAAGTACTGGTGGAAAATGAGACTGATCTCAAAATCAAGTGTCTCAGGTTAAACAATGGAGGGGAATTTACTTCCCACAAATTCAATGAGTTTTGTGAAACTCATGGAATCAAAATACATTTTTCTACTCGAAGGAATCCTCAACAAAATGAAGTTGTTGAAAAGAAAAATAGAATTGTTCAAGAGGAAGCTAGAACTATACTAAATGAAGCCAAGCTACCAGATATATATTGGAGAGAAGCAGTGTATACCACTGTATAATACTTAACATAGGACAACTTAAAGTTAACCATAGAAAAACACCATATGAGTTATGGTATGTCATACCAACATCAATTAAGCACTTCAAAGTGTTTGGGAGCAAATTCTACATAAAGAGAGATGATGATAACCTAGGAAAAATTGATTCTAGAACCAATGAAGGCATATTTATTAGTTATTCATTCACCAAAATGGCCTACAAATGTTATAATCTAAGGCTACACAAGATTTTGGAAAGTGAAAATGTAAAAGTGGATGATCTAAAATCAAAAGGGATCAAATCTCAAGTTGATCCACAAATTGATGAAAAAATAAGAGATGATGATGATGAAGAAAGTATATATATATATATATATATATATAAGAAGAAGATTTACAACTTGAAGAAGAAAAGGATGAAGAAGAATCACATCAAAACTCATAAGAAGAGTCACCAAGACAAGATACAAAAACACCATCAAGGAAAGTACAAAGAGATCATCCAGAAAGTCTAATCCTTGGTAATAAAAGTGTTAGAGTTGAAACAAGAAGAAAAATAATGTATAAATCAAAACAAGCCTTATGGTCCTTAATAGAACCCAAAACATTTGCAGAAGCTAGTAAAGATGAAGATTGGATCAACTTCATGAATGAAGCGCTGGATCAAATAGAGAAAAACCAGACCTGGGAACCTATCCCAAGACCAAAAAATAAAAATGTGGTAGGGACCAAGTGGATTTACAAAAATAAATTTAATGAAGATGGTCAAGTTATAAGAAATAAATAAATATTGGTGTGAAAAGGGTATGCACAAGTAGAAGGGATTGACTTTGAAGAAACATTTACTCCAATTGCAAAAATGGAGGCCATCATATTATTTCTAGCATACTCATGCTTTAAGAATTTTAAAGCCTATCAGATGGATGTAAAGTCAACATTTCTGAATGGAGACATAAAAGAAGAAGTCTACATAGAGCAACCAGAAGGATTTGAATAACCATGAAAAAATAAGACCAATTGTATAAATTGAAGGCACTCTATGGCCTTAAACAAGTATCCAGAGAATGGTATGCAAGAATGGATAAGTACTCACTGCAACAAGGATTCAAAAGAGGCACGACTAACAACAATATCTATCTTAGAATTGAAGAAGACATTTTGTTAGTCACAGTGGTCTATGTGGATGACATCATATTTGGCTGAAACAATGATGAATCAAGTTATAAATTTTCTCAACAAATGTCAAAAGAGTTTTAAGTTTTGTACTTGATTATCCCATAATTGTTTGATTCTTTTGATGGTTAAATTTGCAACTAGTAACACATTCTATTGTTGATATATATATGTGTGTGTGTGTGTGTGTGTGTGTGTGTGTGTGTTCTACTACATTTTTGGGACAACAAGGTTTCTTGCATGTTCCCCTTTGGTTAAAATCTTGTCTATCTATCTTTTGTTTTGTTCTAGGTAGGTTTAACATTGTCTTGCATGTATACAACACTTTGACAACCATCCTTCATAAACAAGACTCTTTTCCAAGATTTTTCTCACTTCCAAACTTGACCTATAGGGGTTTCATTAGCCATTCTACCACTTTCCATCTCAATCCCCCTAGGGTCACTGAGATTCCCCCCTTGTGGTGACTCATCATCACTAAAGCGAGAGGAGTGTCTATATAAGGTGATTGGATAGGTACTCTCGTAGTTGTCACTCTTGTGGTTTGGGTCGAGCTTTGCCCAACCTACAATTTGTGTGATAAAAGGTACCACAATATTTTGTTAGAAGGATACATGCAAAGTTTAGAGAAAACATGATCCCACTAACTTTTCCATAGTATAATTTTTTTTTAATGAACTTGAAGTTATTTAATCTACCAAAGGGGGATATCAAGGTAGGGCCATTGGGGTTAAGTCCTCAAGTGAAGATTTGTAGCAACAAAGGTTGATACAAAATACATTCTAGAATAATTGACTTATGATGATCCTAACAACCAAGTATTTCTTGCTTAAATCGAAAATTGATAAGTTTTGTATTTCTGGAGGCCAGTGTATGATGAAGTATCTCATAAATTTTATTTTATATATCAAAATTTCAAATATATGTATCTATGTAATATCCCTTTACGAATATGAGCTCTAGAGATGAGGCTTAATAGTCTAAACAACCCCGTTAGACTATAGCTAGGGCCATACAGGGTTACTAGAGGTCACTTCAGCCGAGGGTGTTATAATTCGAAAGTGACATTGAGCTAAAAGTGACTAAAAGCGCTTTTAAGCCAAAGCGAGCTAAAAATAAAACAAATGAACTAACAATAGATCAACAACGAATTAGGGTTTCGGGTAGCTATAAGAAAAGGGTAAAGCGACCTAATTCAATATTATGAATAATTTGACTTGACAATGAGGAGAGAGGCGCATCTTAGGAGAGAAAGCTCTGTGGATTCCAGGAAGAATACACCCAGTGGTTGATTTCGATGTTGAGAGACATACCGGGGAGATCACACATATATTCCATCGATCTTTAGCAACAGTTACATAGGTTGCAACAACAATGGCACAACTTTTGAGGACTTAGTGGGTCGACTTGTCCCATCTAGGGAGAATCCAGGGATTCCTTTCCGACCGAGTTGAGAGGAGGGAAGGACGCATCTATTCCTGGTTTCTCGTCAGATTTCGATGGAGAAATCATCTTGGCTCATTACTCAGCCATTGAGGGTGCGGCAAATGGGGAGGACGCATTTGGGATTCCCGAGAGATCATCAGATCAGATCCAGGGAAATCCTTCCGACCCATTTAAGAGGAGCCTAGGGCGCTAAGTTTGAGACCCTTATCAACTGATTCCGATGGAGGAATCACTAGAACACAGTTTCCAATAGCAGTTGGGGCGCATTTCCCCAGGGGGATCTATCGGGGATCCATACAGATCGTCAGAGGGTCAATCTTCAGTTGGTCAGCCACCAAGAGTGTTATGAGGTCAGGGCGCACTATTTGAGACAATTTCCAGGCAAATCCAAGGAGTTTAGCCACTAGGGAAAACTTTCCAGTCTTGCAACAATTGTCGTATGAGTTTTCGTAGCTTGCAACAAATCCTATAACTCATCAATTGATCCATCAACATTCTTCTATTACCGTGTATCATTGTTTTAGTTTTCTTATTGTATTCCGGCTAAGATCCTTTTGTCTATGATCTAACCGAGATATTTATTTTATTTAGCCGCATACGACATTGTAAACCACAGAAATATCATAATATATGATTTGTAGTCTTTTGTGTCATTTACTATCTGTATGCTTATTCATATGTTGTAAACACTTATTTATCTACACACGCATGCGAAAAACACCAAGCATGTTAAAACCCGCAACTTAAACGCATCCAAAACCCCCCAGTGTATCAGATCGGGCAACAAACATAGCATATTCACAACATTTCCTAGACTAGACATATCTGGGATATTAAATTCGTATCAAAGCTTTAGTTCTGCCATCCTGCGACTCAAGATGATGAGTTCAATAGGTGAACCAGAGGGCCGTGAGCACATAGGTGACAAGTACATCACTTACAACAGACGTAGGGAGAGGAGATCTAGACCAGGTTTTCCCCCTTTTCCTCCCAGTTCAGAGGAAGAGGAAGAGGCACACAGGGAAGCAGAGAGAAGGAAAGAGCATGAGGCAGAGCGTGAGGCAAAGAGGATGTTGGGAGAAAAATATGAGAGACTAGAGGGAAGTGGCAAGGCCCCCATGGAACCAAAGGAAACCTTCATGCAAGTACTCAACAATCTAGTAGTCAGTCAACAAGCCATGACTCAGTCCTTGGCGCAAATGGCTGATAGATTGGCTATAGTGGGCACCTGGGGCACAAAATACCTACATGCAACGCAGGGGAACTCAGGGGTAGGAAGTAGACCCCAGTCACCTACTCGCACATACACCTCTTCAAGTAGGATTCCTGGGCCATTGTTCCCCAGTTTCCAGAGGGCACTCCCAACAACAACACATTAGCCGATAGCACAGAGGCCGCCCACTCAGGCATAGGACATTGCAGAGTATAGGAGGGAGTATGCAAATGTAATGATCCAAAGCCAATTTTTTTCTTGGAATCACTAACTAACCACTGATTTGATTATTATTTTTTGTGTGTGCAAGTTGGCCATGAACATTTTGGCCTTAGGGTTTATTCAGTTATTCAACCACATATTTACATAAGCATCATTGTCATCATATGAATATCATCAACACTACACAAGATAGGAACCACAAGAAAATAGTTGAACTTTATTATAAGAAAGAAAGCACCTGATACAATAGAGAAGCATATCTGGAATAGATGGCTTCAAGACAATAATAGAGCTGCATACAAAATGCTCCCGGAGATACAAATCAAGCCTCCCAAAGGCTGTAATAGAAGATGAACGCTCAACTGCAAAACCAAGGTTTCATCCTAACCCTCAAGCAACTAGTACGACCCTGTTCACTGTTGGTGTGACCTGCTGAAGACAAAGACACCAAGGGTTCGGCCCTCCTGAAGATGAAGACCTGCAAATGTTGCCAAACTCTCCTCACTGATAGATCAAGACAATGGAAACCTCCTCCTGAAGTATGGAGCTCAAACACTGAAGCTTCCTCCTCAAACTACAGAAACCCTAGGACGGTACGACCCTCCTGAAACCCTGAATATGGCCAATAGTACGGCCCAACTGAATGTGGGTTCTGAATCGTCTGAAACTCTCCCGGATGATAGATCGGGCAACCATAAGCACTTGAGAGAAGTTTCAAGGTCAGATCTAGCATATGGCCTTCTAGATCTGAGAAATACTGAATCACCAAATCGTACCCTTACTCCTGAAATCGTCCCAATCTACAGATAGATGATAGGGATGTGATAACTCCAAGAAGCCCTCAAACTGATGAGAAAGGGCTTGCAAGCAAAACCCTAATGTTGGGAATCTCTCAAGCTTCTTCAAGATGCTGGATCTAGCTCTTCCTCAACAAATGGTGCGCCCCTGCAAGAAAAACCCTAGTTGATATGACCCTGCTGGTCCAAGTGGTACGACCCTGCTAGTCCTCCTAAATAGATAATGGTTGTAGAATGGTGTGGGTGGATTATTTCATCCCCGAGATCAAGCTTGGAGCTAGGTGAGTGGAATATTTCACCACTGAGCTGGTCACTAGGGTTTGTAATATCAAAACCCTCAAAACTGTATGCTCAAGAGCATAAACAAGCAAAATACCAAAATCCAGAATGAATGAGAGGTGCGCCCTAGCCTTCTCTTTATACTTTTCTTCTATTTCCCCGTTGAGTTAAGTTAACCCCTAGGGTTAACTCTAACTCAACCTCCAACACTTCTATTTCTTCATTGAGTTATCTTTTAACTCTTTTAACCTTTTTATTAAGTCAACTTAAGAATATAACTTTAGTTTGGTTGACTTTTCCCCTCAGTGTGAGACTATGGCCTAGTGGGGATTCCTAGGCCACTAAGTCTTCTCAAACCTCTTCATCAAGAGGTGGGGGACATTACAGTCTCCCCTGCTAGAAATTGCTTGCCCTCAAGCAATTCCAAACCTGTTTTTCGTACCAATTGTTCATTCTCCCACGTGGCATCCTCAATGGGTAGATCCTTCCATCTGATCAGATACTCTTTTATGCTTCTTTTCCTGAGCCTCTTCTCCCAAACCTCTAGTATCTCTTCTGGAATCAAAACCAATTGCCCTTCTTCGTCCATGGGAGGTAGCACCTCAATAGGTGTGATGTGTTGGCCGATGGCCTTCTTCAAGCAGGACACCTGGAAGACATTGTGTATCCTGCTGCCCTGTGGAAGCTCCAGCTCGTATGCTACGACCCCTATCTTCCTGCTGATCCTGTAGGGTACAAAGAAACGTGGTTGTAGCTTCTTTGCTCCGCTTCTTTTTATAGAAGCCTACCTGTATGGTTGGAGCCTTAGATAGACTAAGTCACCAACCTCAAAGGTACGATCAACCCTGTGCTTCTCTGCTTGGAACTTCTGCTGGTTCTGTGCTCTCTGTAGATGATCCTTCAACTCTCTGAGGATGTCTTGGCTCTGTTGTACCCAATCCTGTACCATTGGTGTCCTTCTGTCACCAAAAGCAATCTCTACAAAAGAGAGTGGGTCATAACTGTATAAGGCCCTGAATGGTGTCATGCATATGGACACGTGCTGGGTGGTGTTGTAGCAGTACTCTCCCAAGTGAAACCATCTGACCCATGCTTTATGTTGCCCCACTACATAATTCCTGAGGTAGCCTTCTACCCACTTGTTGAATATCTCGGTCTGTCCATCCGTCTGCAGGTGATTGCTGGTACTAGGGGTCAAGGCCGTACCCACCAATATGAACAACTCCTACCAAAATGTACTCATAAACCTGCTGTCTCTGTCACTGACAATGGTCTTGGGTAGGCTGTGCACCCTGAAAATCTCCCTGAAAAACAATTTGGCCACCTGTGCTGCACTGAAGTCTATGGCTATGGAGAAGAAGTGTGCAAACTTTGTCAACCTGTCCACCACTACAAAAATGCAGTCCTTGGCAACCCGGAGATGAAATCCATGGATATGCTTTCCCACTTGTGCTCTGGAATGGGTAAGGGTTGCAGTAGTCCTACCGGGTGAGTGTGCTCATCTTTGTTTTCCTAGCATATAGTACACTCCTTGACATGATTTATTACGTCCTCCTTGAGGACCTTCCATGAGAACCTCTCTCTCACCTGCATGTACGTCTTGCTAATCCCTTGGTGCCCTGCCATTGGTGAGTCATGACATGCCTGCAATACCTTGGCCTTGAAGGCCGAACCAGGAACCAAAAAGATTCGGCCCTTGTAGTAGATGAGGTCATTGATAATCCTGAAGTTATCATCATGTACCTGTCCATCCAATAGCTGACAAGCGAACTGATCCTTTGCATACTCCATCACCAAGTGGTCCTTCTAGTCAACTGATATACCTGTCATGGAAAAAATGGATGGCCTCCTGGACAATGCATCAGCCACCACGTTGATCTTCCCTTTGACAAATTCAATGTCAAAGTCATAGGCCTGTATTCTGCTCACCCATTTCTGTTGCCTTTCATTCAAGTCCTTCTGCTCCAATAGGTATTTAAGACTGTTATGATTTGATTTGACCACAAACCTTGCACCTACTAGATATTGTCGGAATTTGGCTAGTGTGTGCATGATAGCCATCATTTCTTTGTCATAAATGATGTAGAGTAGCTCAGGACCCCTGAGTTTTCGGCTCTCATAGGCAAGAGGGTTCCTATTATGCATCAGTACGACCCCTATGCCTTCTCTTGAGGCATCACACTCCAAAGTGAAAGGTAGGCCGAAATCTGGAAGAGCTAGTATTGGGCACGTGCTCATCACCTTTTTCATTTTATCCATCGTAATTTGAGCTTCTTCACTCCATTTGAAGGCTCCCTTCTTCGTCAAATCGGTCAAGGGTGCACACAACTGAGAAAACCCTTTGACAAATTTCGTGTAGTAAGTGCACATGCCTAGAAATCCCCTTAGCTCTGTGAGTGGCTTAGGGGTAGGCCACTCCACAATGGCTTTAATTTTCTCCTGATGCACCTGTACCCCCTTTGCTCCGATGATGTGTCCCAAGTAAAGAACTTCTGTCATTCCAAACTCACATTTGTACTCTTTAGCGTACAATGATTGTTCCTCCATTATAGACAGAATCTGGTCCACATGCCGAAGGTGTTCCTCCCACGTCTTGCTATAAATGAGCAAGTCATCAAAAAATACTAACAAGTGCTTCCTCAACTGTTTGTTGAACACATGGTTCATGCAAGATTGGAACGTAGATGGGGCATTGGTTAACCCAAAGGGCATCACCAAGAACTCATAATGGTCGTAATGACACTTGAACGTTGTTTTTGAAATGTCCTCTTCCCTCATCTTGATTTGATGGTAGCCAGAACGAAGGTCAATCTTGGTGAAATAGATAGCTCCATGTAGTTCATCTAGCAACTCATCAATCCTGGGTATAGGGTACTTGTTTTTTATTGTCTTTTTATTCAAGGCCCTGAAGTCGATGTGCATCTGCATCGTCCCATCTTTCTTCTTGACCAACACTACTGAAGAAGCAAAAGGGCTATAGCTCGACCTGATGTGTCCCATGTCCATAAGTTCTTTGATGGGTTTCTCTATCTCATCTTTATACTTCTTTGGATGCCTATATGGTGTGGTGATGACTGGCTTAGCCCCTGCTTCCAGCTCAATGATATGCTCAAACCCCCTGTCTGGTGGCACCCCTGGAGGAATTGTTCCAAACACTTTGTGGTGCTTGTCAAGGATCTCTTGGATCTCTGGGGTGTAGTGAACCTTACCTTGCTCATCCACACATGCCAAAATCCTACATTCAGTTGCATATACAATCTCCTCTCTCCTGAAGATGGCTTCCATCCTCTTGGCCGTAACTATATTGGCAGAATTACCTGTCATGCCTCTGAGCACTACCTTTCGTCCACCCTCCTCTGTAAACGACATCTCAATGGTCTTGTAATTGGTGGTGATAGGTCCCAATGTGTTGAGCCAATGAACTCCAAGGATGATGTTAGTGTTCGGAAGGTCCATCACATACACGTCCTGTACTAACTCATGCCTACCCAATGTAAGCCTCATACCTGGAATGTACCTGTCACAAGGCATAGTGCTACCACCTGCTACCTCCACCTTGAACCCTTCAAATCCTACAGTGGGTATATGCCTCCTCTTCAACAGTGCTTAGTCAATGAAGTTGTGAGAGGCTCCCCCATCAATCAACACTGATACCTTCTGACCCTGGACGACTCATCTCATCCTGAAGGTGTTGAATTTGGGTACCCCACTGATAGATGCCAAGGTGGCTTTCCCCTCAGCCATACTGTCATGTTCTGTTACCACCTCCTCTGCTGTTTCGGCCTCCATGTTCTGAAGTTGGTTGTAATCTTCCTCCTCCTCATTGTCTGAGGTCACCTCTATGTAGTGCACTTGGCCATGACCCATGCACTTGTGTGATGGGTTCCAAGGTTCCTTGCACGTGACGCAGATTTGCTTCCTTCTCAGTTCCCTCCTAGTGTTATCATCCATTCTTCCACGACCCCTGTCAAACCCTCTTGGGTCACGTCCCCCCTGGTTCATTGGAAGTCTTTGGTCTCTTCCTCTGGTGTTAAGGGGTGGCCTAGGTACAAACTTTGGTTTGGTAGCTGGTCCTAGGTCCCTTGTCCTCCAAATAACATCCTGTAGGTTGGTAGGCTTAAAAGCCTTTACCCAACGCTTCAAGGGTTCCATCAACCCCTTAATGAAGAGCATCATGAGCCTAGTTGGTGATATATCCTGCACCATGACTGCTAGCCTCTGAAATTCCTCAATGTATGCCTCGATTTCCCTTGTTTGCTTGAGCTGTGTGAGCTCTCGGAAAGGTAGTTCAGGATTCCCCTGATCAAATCTGTCAATGAGTCTTTGGGTGAATTCTGTGTAGGTCACTATCTGGTTGTGGCCTAGGGTGGTGAGCCCATGATACCACCAGTCACGAGCCTTGCCATCCAAATACATAGTGGAAAATTTTATGGCCTCCATCTCCCTCATGGGATTAAGCTGCAAATAAGTGTCCAGTTTTTGTACCCATGCCTGGGCTGTCATCTTGGCCGTACCATCAAAGTATGGGATTTCTATCTTCCCTGCTCTTCGTTCAAACTCATAACTACTCCCATGGTTTTGCCTGGGCTTGTTTCTAAACTTGAGTTGGCAATATTGATCCAGGGACATTTGCCTCTGAATGATCATATCCAAGCCATAGTACTCCCTAGTACACTGTGCCATCTTCTCAACAAAGTCATCCACCTGCTCCTGTTGTACCTGTTCATCTGTGAATGTGGGAAAGAACAGTCTAGGGTTCATCCTGCTCCCCATCTATCCATGTGATGTACCCCCTCCATGGCTTCCTTCGGACCTAGGAGCCTTTTCCAGATTACACCTGACTTCCCCATGGGATCCACCAGCCTCTTTGTTTCCATACATCTCAGGGTCTTTCCCTTGATGAGTCATCTACATCAATAGCTCGGTTATACGAGTCTGGTTCTCATCAATCTTCCTTAGATTCTCGTCTACCTTCTTCAAGGTCTCAGTGATTTCGGCTTGCCCCCTTTGGTTTGTCTCCTGGATTTACTGTAAATGGTGGACCATGTTACCTTCTGTATGGTTTATGGTTTGATGGAATTTGTTGAATTCGACTGCCAAGAAAGCCAAGCCTTGTGGTTCATGGCCATCTCCTGATCCCTCCATTTCGGCTTCTATTTCACTAGCCAACTTCTTCCTTCTGCCCATAAAGATACCACTATACCTCTGCATGCGCTAATCCTCACATGTTTGGAGGATCAAAGCTCTGATACCACTGTAATGATCCCAAACCAATTTTTTGCTTGGAATCACTAACTAACCACTGATTTGATTATTATTTGTTGTGTGTGCAGGTTGGCCATGAACATTTCGGCCTTAGGGTTTATTCAGTTATTCAGCCAAGATTTAGATAAGCATCATAGTCATCATATGAATATCATCAACACTACACAAGATAGGAACCACAAGCAAATAGCTGAACTTTATTATAAGAAAGCAAGCACCTCATACAATAGAGAAGCAAATATGGAATAGATGGCTTCAAGAAAATAATAGAGCTGCATACAAAATGCTCCCGGAGATACAAATCAAGCCTCCCAAAGGTTGTAATAGAAGATGAACGCTCAACTGCAAAACCAGGGTTTCAGCGTAACCCTCAAGCAACTGGTACGACCTTGCTGACTGTTGGTACGGCCTACTGAAGACAAAGACACCAATGGTTCGGCCCTCCTGAAGATGAAGACCTGCAAATGTTGCGAAACTCTCCTCAATGATAGATCAAGACGATGGAAACCTCCTCCTGAAGTATGGAGCTCAAACACTGAAGCTTCCTCCTCAAACTGCAAAAACCCTAGGATGGTACGACCCTCTTGAAACCCTGAATATGGCCAATAGTACGGCTCAACTGAATGTGGGTTCTGAATCATCTGAAACTCTCCCAGATGATAGATCGGGCAACCACAAGCACTTGAGAGAAGTTTCAAGATCAGATCTAGCCTATGGCCTTCTAGATATGAGAAATACTGAATCACCAAACCGTACCCTTACTCCTGAAATCGTCCCAACCTGCAGATAGATGATAGGGACGTGATAACTCCTCCAAGAAGCCCTCAAACTGATGAGCAAGGGCTTGCAAGCAAAACCCTAATGCTGGAAATCTCTCAAGCTTCTTCAAGATGATGGATCTATCTCTTCCTCAACAAATGGTGCGCCCCTGCAAGAAAAACCCTAGATGGTACGACCTCGCTGGTCCAACTAGTACGACCCTGCTAGTCCTCCTGAATAGATGATGGCAATAGAATGGTGTGGGTGGAGTATTTCATCCCCGAGACCAATCTTGGAGCTAGGTGAGTGGAATCTTTCACCACTGAGCTGGTCACTGGGGTTTGTAATATCAAAACCCTCAAAACTGTATGCTCAAGAGCATCAACAAGCAAAATACAAAAATCCAGAATGAATGAGAGATGCACCCTAGCCTTCTCTTTATACTTTTCTTCTATTTCCCTGTTGAGTTAAGTTAACCCCTAGGGTTAACCCTAACTCAACCTCCAATGCTTATATTTCTTCATTAAGTTATCTTTTAACTCTTTTTACCTTTTTATTAAGTCAACTTAAGAATATAACCTTAGTTTGGTTGACTTTTCCCCTCAATGTGAGACTATGGCCTAGTGGGGATGCCTAGGCCACTAAGTCTTCTCAAGCCTCTTCATCAAGAGGTGGGGGACATTACAACAACATTGGGATGTGACTTCCATAAGGACATGACCCTGGTCGAGTAATGTGGACTTAGGCTCATGAACAACCCCAGAGAGCCTCAAAGAGGAGGACAACAACAACAACAGGGGCATAACCCAGATTTCTTCTGGAAAGTTGGTAAACTCACCATACCTTATTTTGATGGATCGTCCAAATGCATTGCCAGAGCTTGGGTACAACAACTAGACACATACTACAAGCTCAACCAGATGAGCAAGACATAGGCCATCAATTTCGCTACCCTTCACTTGGAGGGTGAGGCACACGAGTGGTGGCATCATGGACTGGTGACGTTGGGTCACAGTCACATCACTTCCTACAGGGAGTTCACAGAGAGACTCATGGATATGTTTGACAGGAGGGATCCAGAGATCCATTTAAGGGATCTAGCCTAGTTGAGACAAACTGTCACAGTAGAGGCATTCATCACAGAGTTTCAGCGGGTAGCAGTATCAGTGACAGATATCTTAGAGCCTAGGTTGATTATCTTATTCACAGAGGGGCTCACAGAACCCTTGAGAGGATGGGTGAAGGCATACAGGCCTCACACCTTGCAGGATGCCATCTTACGCACTTGAGATTTGGCAGACTTGGCACCAAAGACTAAACCCTTTTCCAAACCCTTTGTACCACAGAAGGAATGAGACAAAAAGCCATTCCAAAGAGAATGGAAGGGCAAGGAGAAGTTGGATGATGAGACGAGGCCACATGTGCTATGAGGAAGAAGCTATGGTTCACCTACAAGGACCCTTGGGTCTGAGGCCACAGGTGCATGGGAAAGGGAGAGATCCATTATATTAAGGTGACAACAAACAATGTGGATAGTGAGGAGGAGGAACAAGACAGTGGATCCACTAGCTCAAAGGATGAGCCATCACAGGAAAAGGAGCAACCTCCCCAGAGACCACCGACACCGGTAGGGACCCACCCACCGGTAGTACAACAACCTCTTGAGCAGGATAACATACAAAAACTGACGAAGGGAGGAGTCATAACGACCCTTTCTAGTGTTCCCAGGTATGACACCCTTAGGATCAGACGAACTATTCAAGGACAATGAGCAATTTCCCTGATAGATGGTGGGTCCACCCACAAATTCATTGATGGTTCATTGGAATCGAGGCGAGCACTTCAAACAAAGGAGTTTGAGGGGTTAGATGTTGCAGTAGCAAATGGCCACACAGTGGAGTGTCTAGACAGAGTTACGAACTTGGAGATTGTTATCGCTCAGTTTGTAGTTTAGGTCAAGTAGTTGAAGGGTAATGGTCAAACTGGTGTAACAGGAGCTTCCCCACCCACTGTCACCTCGATGGGGGGCTCTTTCTATTTAGGGTGGCTAAACCCAAGGGAGACGTCCCTGGCAATCTGGGGTTTTGAAAGGAAAAGGCTCAAGAGATTAAGGCTCAAAGGATTTAAGGCTAGTTTTCCCTTCATAGATTACCGCCAAGAAGATAGTCAAAATGAAGAAATACCACAGAAGAGGCACATGTTTGCGAGACAAGGCAACAATAAAACTAATACATGCGATAGTGGTTAGTACTTCATAGATCAATGACTATCAACATTCAATGTATATGAGCATAGACAACAGTAAATATTGACAAAGTCAATGTTTGCAATAATGACAATGGCTTATAATATTACTTCTCAATAAATACCAGAATGATGATTAATCCTTGAATTAACACAATGCATTAAATATCATTAAATGCTCATATATAACAGGATTGCTGCATCACTATACTAGAGATGACGTCGACTATTATTAGGGTTAGTATAATAGACAAGGAGATCAACGTTTTGTTATTTAGCCAATGAAAACTATCAATACATCAATGTCTATCATTAGATGACTAAGCCACAACGTTTTCTATCAATCAAAAGCTCAAAGAGGGCATGACGTCATCATTAATCTAGGGTTAGTAGACGTTAGGGTTAGTTAGGGTTTCAAATTTGAGAGTTTTGAAAGTTTTGTTTTGGCACAACAAGCTCAACGTTGGAGAGATAGACCAGTGCCTTAGGGTATTATGGAGTCAAAAGCAAGGGCAAGATCTCGGGAGGATCTAAATCTAAAGACAAGAGAGTTAGGTTCTATGGTGCTGCAATGGCAGGGCCCTAGAATCAAAACCCTAAGGGGAGGAGGCTCATTCCGGTGTTGCTTAAGCAAGGCCTCATGCTCCTCCCTCTTTCTTTAAATATTCTTGGCAMAACGGCTAGCTTTAAAAYACAAATCTAAGGGTGAAAAGTGTTGCAAGAGCAAGGCCCTTCAAACCCTAAAAAGTCAAAACCCTAGGTGTAGAATCAACTAGGCCTAGGACGTCTTCTTTCTTCAACTTATGTTTAAATGCTAACTCAGAAAAAGGATGACTAGTGTAGCAACGGCTAGGCTATATCTTCCTTAATCAATGGCTAAAACAAGTTCCTCAATCATGGGGACATATAGCAAGAACCTACTTGTGTGCTTGCTACCTAGGGTTTCAAGATTAAGCAATATAATAGCAATGTAACAATAAATGCAAGAGATTTAACCTACAACTATTCATTCAAGAAGTTTTGCATGAAAAATACACTTACAAATCATGAAGAATGCTCATCAAACCCTAGTTGTAAACCTTCCAATGAGAGAAACACCATAAAAATGCCAAGAATGATCCTCCACAAGAGTTGCGCCTCACTTCCAAGAGCAAAAATACCAAGACAAAAGACAAAAATGTATCTCTCACAAGAGAGTGAGTTGTGTTATGTTCAAAATGAGGCTCAACGTCCTCTATTTATACCATCCAAATGACCTTTAATTTAGAAAATATGTCATTAAAACAGCCGACAAGGCTGACCTTTAAAATTTTACACTGTTTTTACACTTAATGCTAAGAAATGTCAAAAAATGAGCTAAAAGGGAGACGTCAGGCCCATCTGAGGGAGACGTTGGCCCTTTTTGGGCAAGCTCAGCATCCAGGAAGCCAAACATTGGCCCTCTCAGGGCTTCTCCAAGCTGCCACACGTGCCAAATGACCCCAACACACTGCCACACGCTCCAGACAATGTCCAACTACCTCAGGTGACGTCCTGTCCATCAAAAGAAAATGCTTTGTCTGCAGTGGGTGATTCCCCCTAGGGCGGGCTCTGCCAAAGGTATCCTGGTGGAACGTCCTTCTGTCTTCTTTGTGCAAAGGTTCATCATAACATCGTCCTGTCTCTGCCATCCCAGCAACCATCTGATGGGCTCTTCAGGCCCATGGAGGTCCGAGCTAATCATATCCCCATGTGTACCTGTCCGTCGGGCATGGTCCTACACATCAAAAACTACGCCCTCCAAGGGCTCATCAGTCCTAGGGATCATAGCAATGTCAATCATATTTCACCATTAAATTTATCAAATACATGCATGAAATCCCTAACATATCATCTAAGAGCTCAAAGACATTACACATATCTACTATACAAAGCTGAAGAAACCAACAGAACAACCTATTGGGCTAACACCCACAAGAAAAGGAGAGTCTCCTCAGAGGATCATTCAAGCCATGTTTATGAGGTGATATGCTCTAGGGATGTCCAGTCATAGTAAGACTAGGGGCAGGTGTTGTCCGTGGGTGCCTCTGTAGGAGGTGAGCTGTACTCGTCATGGATGCACTTTTTCCAAGCCCTTTTATTGCCTTTATTTTTCATTTATTGTTTTTCTTTTCCTTTTTACTTCAAGGTCTGACCAGAGGACACTGCCTTGGCGTGGTGACCAGAGCTGACAATGTTACCCATTGGTATCTTCGCAGAAATGATAAGGCTGGCTCGTGATGAGACCCCCTTCCCCTTGGCCATGCAACCAAAGGTCATTGCCCTGGCGTGGTGACCAGATAATGACAATGTCATACTGCTGGATACCTATGAACATAATGGGCTGGCTCGTGATGAGAACTCCCATCCTCTTGGTTAGGTCTTGTTTTTATTATTTTTCTTAGCGTCCCTTTAGTTTTTTATCGAGAGGCCTTTTATTGTCTTCTCGAGGATCCCTGGGCGAAGCATCTCTAGGTTTCATTTCCTATGGCTTTTATCTTTTACCAGCTGCTTTTACCCCCTGGGCCTTTAGCCCCTTATTCCCACAAGACAAAATGTAACCCTCTAAGGTCATCCTAATGGTCGAACTAGGGGAATTGGATGGATGTAGGGGAGATAAGATGTAAAGTGATAGAATGGTGGGAGCGGATGATGGCTCTGCAAATCCCCCCTCGTGGCTAACCAAAACCCATGAACACAAGCTTGCTAGGTCACCCCATCAATCCCCCCAACAATGGTCAAGTGGATTAGTGTAAGATCCAAGCAGTTATCAGAAATGTAAGGAACCTGATGCATATATAAGAAGGTTATAATGATCAAACATGACACATACCATGATACCTTGGACCAATTACCTCATGGAGCAAGAGTCTTCTCCGATGCAAGTCCAAGCCGATGGTGATGGACGTTGTTGCTGCTGATAGGACAAGTCTGGCGAAGAAGAAGAAGGATGGGCCCTCCAGGGCCATGCTCAGGTCAATCCTGCTCTCGGTACTCCATGTCTAGGACCTGTGGGCCTTGAGACATGATCTCCTAGTTATCCCTAGATATCGGGGATAACAGAGATAAAGCAAGGTAACTACACCGTGAGAGACACATTTTATGTAGTTGACCTATCCGACACAGATGTGGTGTTGGGAGTCTAGTGGTTGATCACCTTGGGCAAAATCACCACCAACTACCAAACCTTGGAGATGGGGTTTAGAGACAATGACGGGAAGAGGATTGTACTGAGGGGCATGTCGACAGGGGCACCCATGACTATTTCAACCAAGAGGATGGAGAGGATCTTTAGGCATGGGGAGGTAGCATATGCCACAGAGTGCTTGATCACTACACAAAGGGATTCAGAGGCTCAATAATAGTATCAGATAGAGATCAAGAGCTTTTTGGGACGACATCAACATGTTTTTGGTTTGATTCCACTGGGCAGATCACCTGACAGGGGGTTTGAGCACAACATTGAGTTGGAGGTGTTAAAGTTTCTGCTATTATTAGGTTACTTTCAATTTACTAGATAACAATAGCATAGATAGGATCACTGAGAGAAACACAATCACAAGAGTACACAAACATTTATCCTAGGAAACCCTCAAGGGGAAGAAAACCCAACAAAACTTCCTTAATATAGATAGCCAATACAATGCCAAGACAATGAACCAAGCAATATAGAAATTCCTCTCCCAGAGATGCGCCTCTCTCTCTCTTCCTTCTTCCAGCAACTGGTAACTGCAACTTCCTTCAATACTTGCGTACTAGATGAGTGAGCTGAGTGTGTGTCTAAATGAGGCGCTGGCCTCTCTTATTTATACAATTATGGCACGTGTGGAAGTGTCTCTTCACTGGCAGGGTCAACTTCTTCTTCTGGGTGGTTATAACCACTTTAATATATTATGGCTGGGCCGACTTCTCATTCTGGGTGGTTATAACCACTTTAATATATTATGGGGCCGTCTTTTCATTTAGCCTATTACAATTAGGGTTTGACCAACCTGCAAAATTGGATTTGGTCAATTAAAATACCCGACATGATCAATCCACAAAAGGGGTTTGATCTAATCAATAATAAATATATTTTATCTTTATCCACAAAAGGGGATAAGAATATTCTTTGCAGTTACACAATATTTTAACACTCCCTCTTAACAAGAAGGATATTCTTTATCTTTTGACACGTCACCGAATGTCAACATCAACTAGGCAGCAACATCCATTGGATAACATCATCAATTGGGCAACATCATCAACTAGGTAACATCATCAACTGGATAACAAGAGGCATCAATATAATCCACTTGGTCATCTGGCATCATGATCACTGATTGGCATATCTATAAATCATCGAAAGTTTTGTTCTCTTTATCTTTGCGCAAAAGATACTCTTTCTTTCTTTCATCTTCATGCAAAAGATACTTCTTTCTTATCTTCACACAGAAGATATCTTATCTTCACACAAAAGATGTCTTATCTTCACATAGAAGATATTCTATGAGTTTTGCCATTCCTTTTATGTTCTCTCTTCTCTTGTAGTCATCTATCTCACCCATCCACTAGGGAGGACTACTACCATAGCTTCACTCCTAGTCATCCCACATGAACTAGAGAAGCTAAGATGCTAGCCTGGGCAAGACTAGACTCCCTTTCCATGATCCACGCAGGAT
>ML813544.1:47789-96737 GCA_009831015.1 Picea engelmannii | reverse complement strand
TCAACTGAAGGAGGAAAATCCTCACCTTCCCCAAGGATATCTCAAGATTGTTGAGCCTCTCCAAGGCTATATAAGCAAGCTTTCTAATGGTGAAAGAGGACTGCAAAATAGAGAATGTCAAACCTATGATCTCATAGGTGTGGAAAAGAAGAATTGAACATATGAAACTTATGATCTTGAGGGAAACTTACAGCCAACCAAAGGAAAGTGATCAGTGAAGTTGTTGTTATCTAGGTTGTGGATCTTTCAGGCAAGGGTTAGACGAAGAGGACTTGACGAAGCTGTCGTATTCGCATCTACGATTGCAAGTACTGCTATCGTTATTCTCATTAATATGACACGCTTGGCCTGTTTCTTTCTAGTTTGTGTCTGATGTTACATGAACTTATCATTTAGTGATAGATTTGTTTTCGAGCTAATGTCAATAGAGTAGGAAGTGGTCGTATCTTGTTTTGTCCACAGACCTCAGCGAGGAGCAAAGGATTGGAGCGCAACTCGGAGCATGCAGGGACAAACGTCGATTGAAAGGTACCTCTGATATCCTCCCTTCTCATGCATTAGTTTAGATAGATTTGAAAGGAAGTCAGTGTCCACATTAATCATTTTTCTATCTAGGGTTAAGGTCAAGCCTTAGAGGTGATCTACCTGTCCGCGGGGAGATTTTCCTACAACACCCCCTCTCAGTATCAACATTGCATGCTCTTCTGTAGTACCTATCTCTATCCAAAACAAAAATTTTGGTCTGTTATTGTGCCTGGCGTCTTGAGCACAATGGATTGGTGCTCGACCTAGAGGTTACTCACTTCTATGTGAATACTGTGGGTTTTCCCAATATCCAACTATAGAGGGTTCCATTGATATGACTTCTCTGGCCCTCTCAACTGGAAATTATTGCTGGTAATGTGGCTCTCCACCTGTCCAACATTCATCCTTTCGTCCAGTACTCTTGGTTCCCGAAGTAGAATTTATTGGCTTACCAGCCTGAGCTCGTGGTCTATTCTGCTGAACTGGACTAACTGTTGTTGTTGTGGGCGACGTTGCTGCGATGCATATGTCATTTTCCCATCAGAGTTGCAGGAGTCCTGTCATGTTCCCCGATGTCAGCTCATCCTCAACTATGAGGGATTCTTGTTTTGCATCGTGGGATTCTTGAGACACTGGGATACTCACCTTTGGACAAATGTTGGAGTGAAGTCCAAACACAACTTGTTGAAATTCGAATTCTTAGTGTTAATATGCAGGGCATGCTGAAATAACTCCCTAGATCTGGCCTCATACTCCGGCCTGGTATGACCACCCTGTTATAAGGTGTTGAACTCATTGGGCTTGTGCTCAATGAATTCCTCTGACAAATACCTCTCCCGGAATCATTTCTCGAACAATTTGAGTGAAATGTCTCCAACGGCCATGGTTAGTTGAGGTAGGAGCATCTTCCATCATAGAAGAGTGCTCCGCCTTCAGCTGAAAGACCACTATGCGGACCTTCATGTTGGAGGTGTAATCGTGAGGTGTGAAGGACATATAAATGTTCCCCAACCATGCCTCAGCGGCTACGCCATCCGTGGTACCCAAGAACTCGATAAAATTGACCTTCTTGAGTTCCCTCTCAACGCTACCAGTACCGGTCGGGGTGCATTGTGAAACCTTAGGGCGGTATAGGGGCCCTGACCTTATTTCTATCTAGGTGGTAATCAAAGACTTTGAAATCCTATGAGAGGACCTTGTCAGTACAACCACATCCCACACAGTAATTTATTCATACCCAAAGACTTGATCTCCTCCTTGGGGGTTACACCCCTCTAGTGTGGGTGTTGCTAGAGGCATCACACCTCCTCCCTTAGCACCACATTGTGAACCTATGCGACGTCTTCTAACCATGACCACCACATGGACAGATTATCAGTTTAATTAGCTCTAAGTTATTAATCGAGTGTAAAATACAGTGGAAGGCTTGACGATCCACAATCGTAGGGTTGAACCCACTCGGATACCATATGTAACAACCTTTCCATTACGACAACAAAAGCGATGTACAACATGTGAATTTTTTTTTTTGGGGGGGTGTTAGGAATTTAAAACATCACAATAATAGAAACATCATCGACACCTCATCCAAATTATTAGCGAAACAATATTAAAGAATTAACAATCAATCATGACACAAGTTCGACACATCATCACTATGAATAATGATATGTATATCAATGCATTAAAATAAATAAATGGAAACACATAATCATTTGATGCAAACCCCCTACCTCAGCAAGGTCGACGACCTCTCGGTCACTAGATCGTTCTACCTCCACGAGCCGAAATGGCTCTATAATTCCCTATTGGAACCTCTTAAGCAAATCCACAGGTCCCTTTGTCCTTGATGCAGGATTTGAGAAGCCCTGCGTGCTTGTCACCTTTTCGACACTCCTCTTCTTTATGAACTAGAACCCCAACATGGTGTTGGATCCTTTCACGATCATCCCTGTCTCTCTCGTGACCCTAGGCTGTGACCCAAGGATTTAGGCTGCATGCCTTTTTCATTTCAATATTTCTGTGTGCGATCACTCCTCGACTCACTATCCTTTGAAATGATGAACGTCGAAATGGGGCCTAGCTCCAAAGCTAGATCCTTCCCTATCTCATATGAGAGTCAAAATATAGAAATGCTTCCCCTCCTGAGATTTGTCAAATCAGAAAACTTGAAAGGTTTTCTCTTCTTTCTGCTCCTTTCTAATATTTCTCTGTGTGCAAAGGCATTGTTCCTCCTGAACTTAGGAACTTGATACAAGTTCACACTTGCATGCTCCTGGTGTTGTTGAGGTTTCGAATAACTCAATTCGAATTATTTCTTGCAGATAAATGATTCACGCCCTCCTGGCGTTGTTCTACTCTGTAAGTGTCTACAGAGTGATCAAAAAACTCTGTAAGTGTCTCTCCTCGACAATTCTCCTCCCTGAACTCGAAATAGAGTCCCTCCTGTGCACTCTATGCACATGCTCGATGCCCTCTTGGCAGATCTTTACAGAACCTTAAGTAGTTCTATTTTCCCTGAACTCGTGACATAGTTCTTCCTGTGCACTCCTTGCACTTCTACTAATGAAGGTTCAACACTATCCCTCTTGAGTTTTCCTAAGGTTACCTCACCCCTGTCAATGCACACCTTGCGGACTATGTTAACTCCTTGCACTAAAAAACTCAAAGACGAGAAGAAATTGAAACCTATAAAATTCTTCACTAGTTACGCATTTAAAACATGAAATGCATCAAAACATATAAACACCAAACACAGAGTATGCAGGAAAATATTATTTTCTATTAATCTCTATATATCTATACAATGCTTACAAAGATTGGACTGTAACAAGTCTTAGTTCTATCAAGTTCTCTCAGAACTTCTAAGACCTCTTAAGGCCTCTCTACCCAGACCTCTCTAACCATGATCTCCTCCTCCTCTCACTCTCTACTCTGAGTCCTAACATTCCTTCCACGAAACGAGGGCTCCCATGATCTTATACTCATCACCGTCTCTGAGCTATCGCCATCACAGAGAGGCTTCATACCTCTACGACTTCATTGCATAAATGAATGTCCAGTCTTGACTACGACTTGGACCTGCTACAGGTAACCATTTAAGGAAACCCTAACCACTACCTGTACAAAGGTGTGGTCTGGCATTTATCAACCTTACAACCATTTATTACATTTCAAATTTTAAAATTGAGAGGGTTGCATGTCTCCCTTTCTGCATTAATGCACACTGAATGTGTTGGCTGGCTAGTGCATTGTTGACGTGGAGAGATGATCCTGCATCATACTCCTCTGTTGGAAAAATCATGAGCTCCTACTCATGAGCTCCCCTTCTCCAGTATTGAAATTCACCTGGATACGAAATTTTTCCTTTGAGTTGTATTCTTTCTCCTCTCCAACTATGATGCTACTTTTTCTTCTTCCCTATTGCTATGGCAGGCTCTCCTCTGCTCAACATTTCCTCACTGACTGCTTCTTGCACTGAACTCAACATCAACCTTCTTATCTTCGCAAGTACCTCGTCCAGTTTCTCTAGTGCCTGGCTCTCCTCATGTAGTCTTCTCGATTGCATTTCCTCCTCCTTATGAGTGGAAAAATCTGTCTGATCTCCCCTGCTATTTTTATCTCCCTTTCTGGGACTAAGCAACCACTCTGTTGTAGATTCCAGTTTTGCAATCTTACAATTGAGCTGCTTCTCAGCTCCTTCCCCTGACAGTTTTGTTGTTGTCATTTCTCCTGTTGGCATATTTCCATCTTCTTCCAGCTTCTCCCTAGGCTGGTATGCTCCTCTACCTTCTTCCAACTTGGCCTATTGGATGTGAAATATTTGTACCATTACCCTTCTCTCCAGGGCTTCCAATTCTTGATACAAATCAACAAAATCTGTGTTGTCTTATCCCTCCTTTTCTTCTTCTGCTTCTGCAGCTTCCAGTACTACAATTGTCTCCTGTTCAGCTTCCTGACTGAAAATTTTGAGCCATTCTTCTGAATTCTCATCTTCTTCTCCTTGGGAAAACATCAGTGAATTCTCCATGTTCTCCTCTTTGACAATGTCTTATGCCTTCCCTTCATCTGTTGCTTCAAGTACAACACATTCTCCGGCCCCAAATGGGTTGCTTGGTAGGAACACTTCAATTCCCCCAATGATCGTAATGTATTTCGCACCCTCTCCTGTCAACACTCCTTGTTGATACGAACTCTCCTATGAGTTCATTTGAATTTCACATAGCCTCATCTCTTCCCCCTTGCTCACTTGGCATCCTGGTAATTTTTTGCTGCTCACATGGTAGTCTATGAGACCGACTGGTCCCATCTCATTGCCCACCTGGAAATTTTAACTTTCCTCACTGCCCCCCTGGTAGTATGCGAGACCTTCTACTGATCCCTTTCCATTTACCTCATGGAAACTCAAAAGTCCATTTCTGCCCACCTGACAGTATATGAGATCAACTAACCTCATCTCATTGCCCACCTGGCAATTTCAACTGCCATCGCTGCCCTCCTGGCAGTCTATGAGATCATCCACCAATATCCTTCCATTGCCCACCTGGAAATTTGAAATTTCACTTATGCCCTCCTGGCAGTTTATGAGATCTGAAACCGATCTCCCTTCCTCATCATCGAGGGTTTCTCCAATTTCTGGCTTACATATGAAAACCAGTTCTTCTTCTGTGTTACTGAGGTTTTCAACATAGCTCAACCACTACTTCAACTCTTGTTGTTGTTTTCTAGCTAGCAACTTTCAAATAGGCCATTTGGCTTTCCTATTGAGAGGCCATTCGTACCTCCAGTGTACCTTTTCCTCTTGTTGCATCGTCAATGTTAGTTGTTCCATTCTCACTCTTATCTAAGGGAGTTCCTCATCAATTTCTTCTTTTGTTTTATGTTGGTGTTCTCCCCTTCCACCACGCTCATGGCCTTCAATATCCATCTCCATATTCCACCTGCCCTCCTAGCAAGCCTATGGATCACTCTACATCTGAGAGCATTTACATATCCTTTTACAACTCACCGTGTTGTTTATTGACTATTGCACACATGAAAACAATCACCACAGAGCATCAACAATATGTCTTCCTCTTCTCTTCTGTATGAAATCTACAAACGAAATTTATCGCTCTAGTACCACCTGATGGTGTGTATCAGAGTGTTTTATTTATCCACTCTACATCCATTTTCCTAAAATCTACAGACAAAAAGTGGCTCTGATACCACCTGATGTAGATCCCCTACCTTAGCAGGGTCCATGACCTACCGGTCACTGGATCGTTCTACCTCCATGAGCCGAAATGGCTCTTTGGTTCCCTGTTGAACCCTCTTGAACAAATCCACAGGTCCCTTTGTCCCCGACGTAGGCTTTGAGAAGCTCTCTGTGTGCATCACCTTTTCGACACTCCTCTTCTTTCTAAACCAACACCCCAACACGACGTTGGCTCCTTTCATGATTATCCCTTTCTTTCTCGTGACCCTGGGCTGTGACCCAAGGCTTTAGGATACACGCCTTTCACGTTTCTATATTTCTTCATGCGAGCTCTTCCTGACTCCTTGTCCTCTGAAATGTCGAACCCCGAAACGGGGCCTAGCTCCACAACTAGCTCCTCCCCTATCTCTGGCATGTGACCCTTCCTTAATGTGACCACGATGCTATGAACATGGCCTACACCCCAAAGGTTATTTCTCATTTCGTGATTTTGTGGGTGTGGGTGCAATGTAAACCCAACACTCCAATTCCCGAAACCCCAAACTCTGATCCTTATATAGGCTAGATCCAACGACCCTACTTCCTCCTCACTTCCACGATCATGATTGTTTCATGGTTTCGCGAGTCGGCACCCCATGTCTCATGACTCCTTCTCCATTGAACCCCCAGATCCCGAAATGTCGATCCATGGGCTAGTGCCTCCCTTCTCTTCTCACCATGCGACCTTTCTCCTGTGACCTAGGGATAACTCCCAAGGTGTTTCGGGACTTCGCGACTTGCAAAGTCGAAGGCCTCTATTCCCTGATCTTCCAGTTTTTGAAACCCCAAAGTTCCTCCTTGGATGTTCAATGGTCCAGATCTTCCCTTGGATCAACGACACTGATCCTTTTGCGAGATCTCATATGAGAGTCGAAAGATTCTCCCTCTCATTTTCCCGGACCATGAAACACTGAAATCCCTCCTTGAAAGATCAACGGTATAGATTCTTCTTTAACCAATGACCACGATCCAACTGGATTGATGGCCCACAACCTTTCATGGGTTTCCTCGAAACCTTGAACCCTCGCCAAGTGCCCTCCTTGATGAAGGACCTTGATGTTTTCACGAACTCTCTTTTCATGATATTTCACTGGTCTTCACCCTTTTTCTCCTGGTGATGAAAACGTCGATGGCCTCCGGATCTCTGCCATGTGTACTCCAAATCCAATGACTCATAAACCTCTGTGACCGACGGTCTACATCCCTTTGCGAAATCTCTTTTCTTTACTTTGGGGAACGAGTGCCGAGGCTTTTCCCTCAGATTTCCTGGTAATGAAATGCCGAAACACTTCCTTGGCATGAGCGCTAAGACTTGAATTGATCTTGCAGATCGTGTGGATGTCATCCCTCTACACGATATCTGATGACTCATATTTGAATATATCCTATGTGTGCTCCTCCTATCTGAACACTGATCTAATGGTCCAGATATTGTCTTCCCAACTAATCTAATGATAGTTGTTGCTCCTCCTTCTTGAGCTTCCCTTGCTCTCTAACTTAGGATATTTTCTAAGTGTCAAAGGTTTCGACCTGCGACTCTTCCTCTTGTCAACCTGGTTCCTTTGGGTCTCGTCTGTGTTATAGAAATGCTTCCCCTCCTGAGCTTTGTCAACTCAAAAACTTCGAAAGGTTTTGTCTTCCTTCTTCTCCTTTCTGATATTTCTCTGTGCACAAACGCACTGTTCCTCCTAAACTTAAGAACTTGAGACAAGTTCACAATCACATGCTCTTGGTGCTGTTGAGGTTTCGAATAACTCAATTCGAAGTATATCTTGCAGAGAAATGCTTCACGCCCTCCTGGAGTTCTTATGCTCGATGCAATCCTTATAGAGCCTACATAATGTTCAACAACTCTTTAAGTGTCTCTCCTTGACGCTTCTCCTCCTTGAACTTGAAATAGAGTCCCTCCTGTGCACTCTATCCACACGCTCAATTCCCTCCTTGCAGAGATTTACAGAACCTTTAGTAGTTCTATTTTCTTTGAACTCCCGACAGAGTTCTTCCTGTGCACTCCTTGCACTTCTGCTGATGAAGGTTCAACGATATCCCTCTTGAGATTTTCTGAGGTTACCTCACCCCTATCAACGCACACCTTGTGGACTATGTGCACTCCTTTCACTTAGAAATTCAAAGACGAGAAGATATTGAAACCTCTAAAATGTTTCACCATTTACGCATTTAAAACATGAAATGCATAAAAACATATAAACATGAAACACAGAGTATGCAGGAAAATCTCCTTTTCTATTAATCTTTGTGTATCTATACAATGCTTACAAAGATTGGAATGTAACAAGTCTCAGTTCTGTCAATTTCTGTCATAACTTATAAGACCTCCTAAGACCTCTCTACCTAGACCTCTCTAACCATTATCTCCTCCTCCTCTAACTCTCTACTCTGAATCCTAACATTCCTTCCACAAAACGAGGGATCCCATGAGCTTATCCTCATCACTGTCTCCGAGCTATTTCTATCACAGAGCGGCTCCATAACTCTACGACTTCATTCCATAAATGAATGTCCAGGCCTGACTATGACCTGGACCTGCTACAGGTAACCATTTAAGGCAACCCTAACCACTACCTTTATAAAGGCATGACGTGGCATTTATCAGCCTTACAACGATTTATTACATTTCAAATTTTAAAATCGAGAGGGTTGCGCGTCTCCCTTTCTGCATTAATGCGCGTTGAATGTGTTGGATGGCTAGCACGTTGTTGATGTGGAGAGATACTCCTGCATCATCATTGCATTCACACAATTAATAATGAAGAAAATCAGTATGAATCATAAATCGCGACGCAAGTCAACTCACCATCATTAACAGAAGCCAAAAGCTAATAAGGGATCAACCATATCACTAGAAATTAAAATAACTACCCACCCAAGATATCCTGCATGGTTCAGACCTCCAAGACACATAAGAAACGTTCAAGCCGAGGTTCCAATTGATTTTAACCATTTAAGGTCTCAAGGCTAGTTATTGTTCCGAGGAACAAGGAGGTGTCTACTTCCCACTAACATAATCAAGTCCAAACTGACTATGCTAAAACAACAACGTCAACGACAATCAATTTCATCAATCCATCAATCCTAATACACAATTAAACATGGTGCATGAGTAATCATTCTCATAAATCGTCATATATCACATTAAATCCAAGGCGTAAGAGAAATTATCAGTTATACTTGTGATGCAAATCCCAAAGAAAATATGTAATCATTCATCATAATAAATTTCATTTCACGAAAGAAGACTAATATCTAAAAACATCATTCATGACATTAAATTCCATTCACACGAGTCCAATATCTAAACAATCATACATTACATTATTTTTTTAAGGGCACATGAGGCGTCTAATTACTTAATTAGTCATACATCATTATTAAAATCATCACGCAAGTGAACTAACAACTTAATCATTCATCAATCATAAAATGACATAAGATAAGGTGCAATGTAATCAACTATGTTTTATGTTCCAGGCGCAAAATCATTTAATTGCTAGCAATCACACGTCCATTCCATTTAAGGCACACAAGAAGTGACTACACCCACGACCATCCATACACATCAGGGCGCCAATATAATTATCAATTAAATTGATGGCACAAAAATACATGTTCTAAGACAAACATATTTTCACACGATTAAGGTGCGAGAGTAGATTGATTATTAAAGCAATTCTAAATCAACTGTGTATGAATGTGCAAGAGTAAATTAACTGTGTATGAATGTGCAAGAGTAAATTAAATTCTTAAACAATCAAAGGTCAACATAATGAAGGGCATAAAAGAAATCCTTACTTTATTCAACGCTCAAAAATCCAATTACTAAAAGAAATCATACTCAATATTAATATAAGGCACAAGAGAATCTGATAAATTTAGAACTCAATTTCAATAAATTAGAAATAGACTCTCACTCAAGAATCCACAATACAATATGGTAAGATTTAATATTGGTGATGCCATCCCATTTGAACTATTACAATAGGTAGGTAAATACCCTTCAACATGATTTTTAAACATCTCAAGTAAAAATTGTAACCCACAATAAATTCTCATATAACGAGGATAATTAATAACCCAAAACCAATCCTTCATCACTAGCCTATAGTTTATCCATTATCCTGCAAGGAATTTCTACCACTATCACAACTACTCAATTCTAGTGCAACTAGGATACAAAAACCGATTAAATCGACTTCCAACTAATTCAAGAATCTCTAGATCTAAACAACAAGACCCCAATCTAGATATTGCACTAAGGTCTATATTTATTACATCTACAATTGTAGAGGAAGGGTTCCCTAGAAAGGTCAATGGGGTATGAAGCCAACAACAGGGTTATGTTCTTGTTAAGGTCTGCCACTTTTAAAGTAAGATAACTATCCTTAAAACCTTGGATCTTCTAAGGGGAAAACAGAGTGAGGAAAAAGTGTAACAAATGAAGGAGTTGTCCCTTGAGTCTCAACCCTAGTCAAGGAGGAAGCCAGTCATTTTCTTGCAACAAAGCCCCCCAATCATAAAATGAGGGCATGTGTATTGGGAACACAATGAATTAAGTTTTTTCTGAAGAAATTCAGAGAGGATTGTCCAAGTGCATGGATTAGAGTAACCATGGTGAAGCGTTCATGGTGGAAATCGAGATAAAAACTTCCATATACCACTATACACTTAAGAGGGTTAGTTCACGTGCTCTGAATAACAAAGAAAGCATGTACAGAAAGAAGGGGGGTGATATGTGTCTGTTTGGGCGCAACAACAATAAAGGGAACCAATAAAAGAGAATGCCAAGATTCAGGCCGAGCTGCTAGATACTAACTTTTTGTTGGGTGAGTGAAGGGGTCGCTAAGTAAGCCCCCCCAACCGAGGTGCAGTGCTAAATCCACCCTCGATGAAGGAGGATTTTAGTGAGATGCTTTACGCAGAGGCACATGTTTAGGGAATGACGTAGAGGAAAAAGGGTGACTTTGAAAGAAACCACAGAGGAAAACAAGGAAAACGCATCTCGTTTCCTACACAAAATTCTCAGAGAAGGTGGGGACCAAATTCTCATGGGTTCCTCCACGTGTAGGGAACATTTGTTGGGCAAAACCTTTCCAAACGTAGTGGTTTAAAACTCGAGTTGCAAGTGTTAAACTATTCTTCTAAATTTTCCCATCACACACACAGAATTAAACTAGAGAGACAGTTTACTCATCCTTATATTTAAATGGGATTCATTGTTTTTTTTTAAGTAGTAGACGTGCTTCATCCACAACGCCATAGATACTATACTTATAGACCGGTTTAGGTAGAAAATAGATATCTTGGTCCAGCCCGAATGTAAGCATAAAGGCATAGATTGGTGGACTTGTAAATGTGTTTCAGGCCTGAGACAGAGACGTATGGGCTACAAGGTAAAGGATATAAGGCTTATTGTTTGCAAGAGAAATGTTAGGTTGGCAGACAGGAGGAAGGGGGTGTAGAAACAAGGTATACAAATTGTTCCTTAACAATAATTTTGTTATAAAAGTCTTCCTTGACGGATGGACAATATTGAAACCTTCCAAGTCAAACTCCTACACTACATAACGTTAGGCAACAATTATGAATTTAAAAATAAAGGTAAAATTTTAAGCATGGCATTCACTACATTCCATGTCAAAAAAAAAATTATTTCCAGAATTTTCCGACATACTTTCCCACGCTTTGCTAGAACAATGCATAAATAATTATAGTTATTATAATAGGTTTAGGAACATCATAAATCTGTGGATGTATAGACAAGTATAAATGTAACTAGAAATAAACTATAAACTAAAATATGAATATGAACATCGATCTATTACAAATAAATTATAAAGTACTAAGGCCGATGAAAAAGATTTTCAGGATGTTCCTTGGTTCTTTCACTGCTTCCTGTCTCCCACCTGCTAACCATTGAGACTACATTGGTACCTCCCAGCCAATGTTAGGGTTTCTCTTCTTCCCCCTTATCCCCCCGAGATGCAAAGGGGCTATGCGCGAATGCAACCAAAAAACTCTAGCTCTCAGCTCGCCTCGCAAGGCAGAGCTACCATTGTCTTTTTCGATTTGGGTATCCCAACTCTCACAATTAAACCAATCAAAGAAATTTCGACAGCATAACTTTACTCATACCAGTCATCTCCCATACCTCCTCTCATCCATTTCCTTTATAAAAAATATTCTCCCTGACAACTTGCCATTTGCCCATCTAATTCATTTATTTAATAATTTAATTAGGAATTATTTCCCCCACACATTTGTCACTTGTTCCCTTAGTTTCACTAATAAATCCATAATTTAATTAAATTAAATGTCAATTTCCCTCACCCATCCAAAAAGCGCTCCTAAAAACACACCTAGTTGTCCCTTATTCAATTTATTTCCCATTTATAACTGATGCCTTTTTAAAATGGAGTTGAGTTAAAATAGGGAACATCTCCTAGTTAGGCTAGACTCTAGATACCCTTCCATGCTTACACATTCTTTTATTCATTATTCCCTTCTTAATTTAATTTCTAATTGGGTATTTTGTGCACACATACATGTATTGAATTACTGTTTAGATATATTTTATTTTCATTGATTTCCTAAATTGATTTAATTCACCCCTCATTAGTTATTTTATAAAATTTGTTTTTGCCTTCGAGTAACCTAGACTTAGGCTTAGTTAGATTTTTAATTCCAAAACTTAGACCATTGGGGAATATGATTAATAAACTCAGTCTATAATTAATTAATCGATTAATTTCTTTAGCAATGTTCAAGGTTTTACAAGGTTTAACATTCCCTCAATTTTCTAGGCCATCCAGATTCATTGAATCATCCTCCCCCTTTTCTTTACCGCGATGTGCCCTTCAAGATGCACTATGTTCTCCAAAGGTGCTACTCACCTTTGTTTCAAATTTTTATTACGCGACGTGCCCTTCAATACGCACTATGTGCTGCAAGGGTGCCACTCACCTTTGTTTCAAATTTTAATTATGTGTCGTTCCCTTCAAGACGCACTATGTTATCCAAGGGTGCCACTCGCCTTTGTTTCAAATTTTAATTATGCGACGTTCCCTTCAAGACGCACTAAGTTCTCCAAGTGTGTTACTCGTCTTTGACTAGTTTGGTAGTTGTCCAACCCTTGGATTCAATACTCCATCAGGCGACCTTGTGAGAGACTAAGGGCCTCTAAGGAATAAGGACCCTGCCTTGTTGTGCACCCCTTAGAATCTTCTTGAATGATTGTCATAGTCTTCCCTCATGGCATCGTGGATCTCTCGAACTAGGTAATTGATAACCTACAATTCGAGCCACGAACGAAGTGCTATTAGGTTGTGGCAAGACTGTTGCCACACCTCTCTCTCAATATTTGGTTTTTTTGCATGGCCCCTTTACTCCTTATGTGATTCTTATTAGCAAGCAATCGTCATCTTGCATCGATCAAGGAAAAACCATCAATGATCCATAAACAACATCATAATATACCCGATCATATGTCACATATGCATAAATAGAAATTCCCAAACCATATACAGTCCACTCCCTGATTCGATCCGGAGTCCAAGGAGGTCCATTGATTCCATCAGAATCCTCAATCTGTCAAGTGTCCTACGCACTCTAAAGAAACCCATCAATAACACCTGTCTATACATAGATATAAAATAACATAAAATCATAATCGAACATCATCATCATCAGAATCCAGAAGCAAAACAAACAACCATATACAAATATGGATCACTTGCACGCAAGTGTCCGTAAAGAATAAGTCAAATCATGTGCGTGCAAGAGTGAGATGTTACACACAAACACATGAGATATATTATCAAACTTGTTTTTAATTTTCTAATCAATTACATGCAATTATAACTGATATAGCTCCATCATAACTCTCCACCTATCATGCATCATGAGGCATCAAAATTTTCAAGGTAAAAAACATTTCTCATTTTTTTTTTATCGATATCATGATATGATAGATCTAAAGTTAAGATGGAAAACAAGAATGAAAGTATAAGATGAATCAAATATAAAAAGAAAGTTAAAAATAAGAATTAACCCTCTAGATTTCATATGAGAATGTTATATTCTAAATAGAAACATACATAACATAAGTGTCGAAACTCACAAAATATTCTTTTTCACCAAGGAAAATAGACACGGGAAACTCACAAAATAGGGACACAAGGCTTGAACTCATAACCTCATAAACAAAGTGTACACACTTCTCACCAATTGTGTTATCCCATGAGACTTAGCTATGTTGATATTCATAAAAAATTTATGTGATAAACAAACATTCCATATGAGAATGTTGTATGGTATGTTCTAAATAGAAACATACATAATATAAGTGCAGAATAAGTTATGTCGATATTCTTAGAAGTGTTACGTGATAAAAAAAAAACATACTCTTTAGAACTGAGGGATATTTTATGTGTCATTATTACTTCAAATATTTTCTAAATAAAAATTAATTAAAATTCAAATTTTAGGAGGACATCAACGAAATGTTGAAAATGGTTTCCACCTGATCCCTATCATAATTGAAACTAGAAAAGATTATCCCAACATGGATTTAAGTTTATATATCATCATGGTCATGATGATGTGTAATTCCTTCCTTACTCCAACCTGTAGTTGGGACATCTCTCTCTCTCTCTCATACACACACACACACATGCAAATAGATTTTTTTTTTTTATCGATATCATGATATGATAGATCTAAATTTAAGATGGAAAATAAAAATTGAAGTGTAAGATGAATCAAATATAAAAAAAAAGTTAAAAATAAGAATTAACCCTCTATATTTCATATAAAAATGTTATATTCTAAATAGATGCGGGAAACTCACCATGAGCACAAGACTTGAACTCATAATATCCCCGTGCCAACGAAGTATACACACTTCTCACCAATTGTGATATCCCATGAGGCTTAGCTATGTTAATATTCATAAAAGTGTTATGTGATAAACAAGCATTCCATACAAGAATGTTGTATGTTATATTCTAAATAGAAACATACATAATATAAGTGCATAATAAGTTATGTCAATAGTCATAGAAGTGTTATGTGATAACAAAAAAACAAACTCTTTAGAACTGAGGGATATGTTACGTGTCATTATTACTTCAAATATTTTCTAAATAAAAATTTATTAAAATACATATTTTAGGAGGACATTGACGCAATGTTGAAGGCCTCATCCAAATTCACAATATTTTCATATGGGATCTTTAGGCTTGAGATTTGATCCAAATGTTTGTTTCAGATGACTTACATAAAGTAGGGGCCATCCTCTCTTTAGTAAGAGAACACTGGCTGGCCCAAGACAGGGTCGAGAATGGATTCTTTCATAAGGTGTTGGGGTTAATATTTATTTTGGTTACCACACACCCCAATCTGTCGGTAGTCATAGTTTGTTAGCATCATTTCCTAATGTTGTGGTGATATGTCTCTTTTGAATGTCAAGCATTTATTGAAATGTGTTGGTATTTGTTTTTAATAGATGGTCGACAAGTTTTCCTACCAAGACTTTTATGAAATATTTCTTCATCACTTGTTTGGCATTGGAGTCCAAAAGTACAGAAGATCATAAAGAATTCATGGGAATCCAAATCTACGACTTCAATTCATATTATGGTTAGTAATTCATATTATGGTTAGGTATTTCTTTGGAAAAACCTCAAGCTTGTGGGATAATTTTGTAAGGATTCATGGGAATCTGAATCTACGACTTCAATTCATATTATGGTTAGGTATTTCTTGGGAAAAACCTCAACCTTATGGAATCATTTTGTATATTTTGTAGTGATTGAAAATAAAAATAAAAATGAAACCATGATAAGGGATTCTTGTGTCTCGACAATGTTTACTTTATTTCTCTACTACATAGATAAAGATTCAACCATCATTTTGATAGTGTGATTGCAGGGATGAATGGTTAATTGTTGGGTGTATTCAACCTACAACTCAAGACTTTTTAGATATTTAGTGAAAACAATTTTACCTTTCCATACGCCTCGAATCCTTATAATATTACTAGTGCCTATATAGTGGATCATGATAATGAGGTGTTGGAGATCACAACATTAGATTCTACCAATATATATTTAATAATTTAAAAGGAATGTATTTATTATTCAATCTAATCTAGTGGGTATTTCACTTTTGTATCATCTTGATACTTACATATTTACTTCATTTTATCAAATAGTTATGATATTTTTCTCTTCTCCAAAGTTTCCTAAATTTTTAGTTTTATGATCATGTTGAGTATCAGAAAGTGTTTGAGTTTTCTTATTTTATTTTTGGTAGTGCAGGACTTTTTATAACTCATTTGTTTCCAAAATTTGATCATAACTCTATGTTAGCTAATCAAATGTTATTTTGGATTCATCTTTCAAATACAATTTTTTAGTATTTATCAAATTTTAAAGAGATTGTGAATTTTCTCGCTACTTTTGTCAAATTTTATCTTAATAGAGATATAGCATAATCATTCACATGCCATTGAATGCGTGTTGATATATTATATGTGATCTAGCTCACATATAACATATGCTATCTCACATATAATATATGTAAGCTATTATATGTGAGCTAGCTCACATATAACATATGTGAGCTAGCTCACATATAACATATGTGATCTAGCTCACATATAGCATATGTGAGGAAGCTCACATATAATATATGTCATATGTGAGCTAGCTCACATATATGCCATATGTATTACATATAACATATATGTTATATGTGAGCCACAAGTTTTGATTGGAGAATCCAATACTTCCTCAAAGGATAGAGTAAAAGATATGAATAATGGGATTTCCTCTTAAGGAAGCATCATTGTACCTTAATCCTTTCTAGATGGAAATAAGAGACTAGATTATACATATACCTATTTTTCACATAAGAAAATGGTTCCCTTTATGAATCGTGATCTATTACCTTCTCACTTGTAATTACTTTATTTTTATTAATTTATTTTAACAACTATAAAAGAAATGATTTCACTAGAATGCACATATCTATGATAATGTACATACATCATTCTTAATTTCTAAAAAAATAAGTCATGGAATGTGGGATTACAACCAAAAAAAATAAAATTAATCATATGGAAAATATGCTAATAATCCTTATTAGGACTACAAATATTATATTAGAAAATTCTTATAAAACTATATGCTTTCGTTGTTGAAAGCTCATGTAGAATCTTTGATTCATGTGTTTTAGTAACAATTAAAACCCCTATGTTATCAATGTTAATAATCTCTTGGATATTTTTGTTCATAAATCAATTAGACATTATAAGGTTTATGGTCTATTTGGGATTAACATTATCTATCCTTTATGATCTTTTGACTAATAACTAAGGTATGGGTTAACTATAATTTTTTTTTATAACCCGTTATTTTTTCTTCGACTGCATATGCCAACGATGATGTACAACATCATTACTATTGTCGAAAAAAATAAGGCATATAAATTGAGATCGTACAAAAACAACACACATAACCCCTATAGTTACTATTCTAATAAGATTTATAATAACTATAAAATTATATTCAAAAATATCATAACTTCTATCATACCCTTGTTAAATACTCATGTAATCTCTATACTTCATGCCCTTGTTAAATACTCATGTAATCTCTATACTTCATGCCTTTTTAAATACTCATGTAATCTCTATACTTCGTCTACCCTTAGATAACTCATCATATATATTTTACACTTCACACTTCATTTCATGTATCCTTGTTAAATAAGCATGTAACCTTTACACTTCATGTTTTTAGTAACCGTTAAACTCCCTATGATCTCAAGGTTAACATTTTTTTTTATCTTTGAGTCAAACATTACAAACTCTGTATTTTTCTTGGAAATACTTTATATCTATCCATTATGACCTTGGCTAATAATTAAGGTATGACATCATTTACATCACAATTACAACTCTATAATTTAATTTATTTAACTTTTGTGATGAAAAAATGTATCATCTATATTTTCATATGGCCTCCAAAAAAGATTATTAATAATAGTTTTAGAGGGGTCCATGAGATCACATATAAACATTAGAAACTCTATATTTTTCTTGGAAATACACTATATCTATCCATTATGGCATGGCTTTGGATAATAGTTATGGCATCATTGCCAACCACAATTACAAATGTATAATCTGTATTTTCATATGTCCTCCAAATGAGTTTATTGATAATAGTTTTAGAATGGTCCACTAGATCACATATAATGTACAACTCTAATAAAATAAAAACCCTATTTATTTAATAAAGACATCCTACAAAGGATTTTATATGAATGTGCACCTTTAATAAAACAAAAAGTCAATTTATTCAATAAAGACATCTTGCAAAGGATTTTATATGAATGGTCACTTAAATGTTACCATTCTCGTCACCCGCATCCCTAAGGGTAAAGTGGGATAGATTTAAACATCCCTCAGATCAGTAAGAATAATAATTTTTTGAAATTAATGTAACATAAGTTTAAATTATCACTGATCTATAATTTTGATTTAATGATTTATTTGTAGTTTTAGAGTTTGTAGTTTTAGAGTTTGAATTAGTTCATACTTAGATATGCATGACTTAATTTTTCAAACAAACATATGATTACTGGCAGAATTAATTAGATAGTCAGAATTTATAATTAATTAAATTTGAAAATTTCAAATAAATTAACTTAATAATTTAATTAAAAAATAAATAACATTAATAAAAAATATATACCCATAAAACAAATATGTAACTAAAATATTATCATATTAAAAATTTATAATAAAAAACTTTAATAACTAATTCAAATAAAAATCTTTAATAACTCACAAATCTTCCCTTTAATGCAATATATTAAATATAATTTTTCTTTTCAACATATTAAATATTAATATAAAATTAATCTCTTTTAGAAAAGATGAGCAAACTTCAAGTCGCCAATTAATTTAGTTTACTAACCAAATTCAAAAAAAAATAGTAATAACTGATATTATCAATTATCGAATGAAATATAATCGTGATGAATACAAAAATTTCCTATGGACGAAAAACAACCGGTCACTAGCATTCATAAGTGAATGAATCATGCAACTCTTGTTTTATCTCTCCTAATGAAACAAAACACCATATTGATCTCCATAATCCATAATACCTTTAGCATCATTCGAGTGGTGGAATTTTTGTTCGATCTCACTCAACATGAAAGAAACATAATATTAGATATACTGTATTTAGAATACTAAAACATAAGACACTTCATAAATATGGTATCTTGTTTCCTTTTTGTTGAATTTTTGCAAATCCATGCAAAGTAAACCAGAACTTATTTAATATCATTATGTAAATATCAAGAAAATAATTGTATGGTTATAAAGAAATGGTAAAATTAGTGTTCCTCCAAAAAGAAAGAATTGAGGAGGAAAGAATGTATCAAAAAGGCAAGCTAACACTTTGTTTATAAGTCTTTTGGAATTGGCATATTCGTATATCAGCTTTTAAAAGTTACTTTGTTGGGCATCACGTACTTAGGTCGATAAACACAGATAGAGCCGAAAAGAAATCTCTCGAACCTCTTATAAATATATGCCAAAAGAAGAGAACATGATTACCAGATTCAGGTCAACTGCACTCCTCAATGTGTCCTATATGGCTTTTGTCAAAGCTCTAATCTTGCGACTTTGATATCATCAAATGCACTTAAAAAATCAAAATCAAAAATTAAACTATTGGTAAAAGGCTTCCACTTATTAATGGGATTATACAGACAATATTAAACACTCCACCTATTTATGGGTCAGTAGAAAAATAATACTAAACCCTTCAGGCCAGAAAACACTCCACCTATTTACGGGTCAGTAGAAAAATAATACTAAACACTTCAGGCCATAAATGTTTTTCTATAAACGACCTCGTTACCTCCTCACCACATTCTCCCCTCCTCACTGCTATCCCTGTATCCTCAAATATATACCCGCATCCTCAAACATATCACACAGCATGTAACTTAGAGCTCATATTCACAACTTTATCTTTTTGTGCCGCCTCACCACCTCCTCACCACATTGCCCCATCTTCACTTCTATCCCTGCATCCTCAAACATATCAGAGAGTGTAACTTACTCGTCATAATCGAAGCACTATCGAACCAAAGAGGGAGCTGTAGCACAATGCTAAATATTGCGAGCCAATTTGTTTTGAAGTAATAGATGAATAATATACCACTTTAGCAGTAGTTGTTGTAGAATTGATATCTGGAAATGGATCTGAATTTGTGTGGAAAGAACTGTTTCAGATGGAGCATTAGGATTTGCAGCCATATGTTGGTGAGTATCAGCCATATGTTGGTGAGGATACTTAGCATCTATAAGCATGTTTTATCTCACTTCATAAGGTTATCCCTTCATTAAAATAAGTGAAATGAAATAGGAGCAAAGAAAGAAGTAAGATGAAAGGAAAGACATCTTGCACCCTACGGGTTATCCCAAAGTTTTCGTATCATAGTATTTCCATGAAAGAAAGTACGTCCTACCCGAGTCGTCCATTCAAGAAGGAAGGCATGTCTTCTCCAATTCTAACTGTTAAGGAATCCAACTCTTTTGTCATGCAGAGAGCACGTGTCTGTCTTTACTTGGAAAAAAATCTTCGAAGCACGCGAGTCTACAATGATATTTCCTTTGCGGAAACACTTGTAGCAAACTTTTTTGTATGACGTTGAAATGAGATTAAAAGATATTTTTTTTAAATAAAGTGCTCTCTAAACAACTTGATATATATTTACTTCACAACTTGGATATTTTGTGGAGTCCAAACAAAGGAAGAAACTTGGATATTTTGATGGGGTATTATCTACTTGTGATGTTTTACATCAACATTTTTTGTTAGATTCTGGTGCATTCATCCACATGTGTTTTCATAGATGTTAGTTCTCAACTTATCAATCTATTGATGATGACATTGTTTTAATGGGAAATGATTTTTCTTGTAAAATTGTTTAGGTTGGTAGCTTCCGGATTAATTAAAATGCATGATGGTACTTTAAGAACATTAACATATGTGAGGCATGTACAAGAACTTTGAAAGAGATTAATATCATTGGGAGTTCTAGATTCAGCTGGTTACAAGTGTACATGGAGTATTGAAGGTGTCCAAGGGCATCTTAGTAATCATGAAGGAAATGATGGCTGGGAACCTTTATCATCTTGAAGGAAGGACTCAAATAAATCAGGTAGTGGTAGAATCTAAAAGTGAAAGTGACTCTATTTGTTTATGGCATCAACATTTGCGTCATATGAGCGATAAATGGCTTAAGGTACTGGTTAATCATAAGTCATTTCCAAGTTTAAAGTTTTTGAATTTGAATTTCTGAAAGTATTGTGTTTTTGGAAAATAGTGTAGACAAAAGTTTAAAAGAGGAAGACAACTAAGCAAAGCTATTATTGATTACATTCATTCAGATGTTTGGGGACCATCCCCTATAGTTTCCTTTGGAGTATCATCATATTTTGTGACATTTATAGATGATTACTCTAGAAAGGTGTGGATCTATTTACTTAAAATAAAATCTAATGTATTTACTATGTTTAAGCAGTTTAGAGGTTTTGTTGAAAAGAACACTCACATGTCAATCAAGTGTTTAAGAATAGATAATGGAGGAGAGTTCACTTATTTGGAACTTGAGAACTATTGCAAGAAAGCTCGAATCGAAAGACATAGGACAACGGTTTATACTCCTCAACATAATGGTTTTTTTGAATGCATGAATATGACTCTTCTAGAGAGAGCAAAGAGCATGCTTAGTAATGCCAAGTTGCAACAAACATTGTGGGCAGAAGCAATTCTTACAACATGCTATTTCATAAATCGGTCACCATCAACTACAATAAAATATAAGATTCTGAAATAGGTATGGACATCTCATTAGTGTGATTATTCAAATCTAATTTCTAGGTTAGATCCGAGACTAAAAAAATATGTCTTTGTTGGTTATGGTTAAGGAATTAAGGGGTATAGATTGTGGGATCCTACTGCCTACAAACTCATCATAAGCAGGGATGTAGTATTTGATGTATCCTCACTAATAAAATCATATCTCATAGATGTTGAAGTGAGACAAGAACAATTACCACAAGTTCAACAAATTTAGTTGGAGACTCAACCATCTTCAGAAAAGGAGCATGGAAAAGTTCCAGAAGAAGAAGATGAAGATGCAAAAAATATACGGGAAGTTGTGGATATGCCTCAACCATCTCTAAGGAGATCTACATGGGTCGTGAATCCTCCTACCTGGTATAATGATTATGTTTCATCTATGGATTTGGTTTGTAATGATGGAGAACCTAGTTATTATCAGGAAGAAATGAAGGGATCTAAAAGTGTTAAATGGTAAGAAGGTATGAAAGAATAAATGGATGCCTTAGAGAGGAGTAAAACATCGAACCTGGTCGAACTTCCACATGACAGGAAGGTTGTCGGTTGCAAGTGGGTCTACAAACTGAAAAACGATGATGATGATAAAGTTGAAAGGTATAAATAGATAATGGTAGAAAAAGGGTATTCTCAAAAGGAAGGTATTGATTTTCATGAAATCTTCTCACGAGTTGTGAAGTTTATTTCAATTTGTGTTGTGTTAGAACTAGTTGTTTTACTTGATCTTGAGTCAGAGAAGCTAGATATTAAAACAACGTTTCTACATGGAGATTTGGATGATGATATATATATGGAACAACTAGAAGGGGTTTGTTCACAATAGAAATAAGAGGATTTCTTGCGAAGTCAAGACGTCATTGTAATGGCCTGAGGTAATCTCCCATGAAATAAGACAAGAAATTCGATTCCTTCATGGTGAGCGAAAATTTTACAAGAAGTGAATATGATCATTGTGTTTACTTTAAAATGTTGGAAAATGACATATTCATTATTTTGGTGTTATATGTTGACAATATGCTTGTTGCAAGAAAAAACATGCTCTAAATCAATAGCTTAAAGATTGAGTTGGCTAGTATGTTTGATATGAAGGATCTAGGAGCAACAAAACAAATCTTGGGCATGTAGATACATAGAGATAGGAAAAATGGTAAGTTGTGGTTATCACAACAGAAATATGTGGAGAAAATACTTATGAGATTCTGTATGAATAATGTGAAAGTCGTGCAAATATCCAATGCAATAGGAAGTTTGATGTACGCGATGGTGAGTACTAGACCAGATATTTCACATGCAGTTGGTGTTGTCAATAGATACATGACAAACACAGGTAAAGAGAATTGGGCAACAACGAAATGGGTGCTTCGATACCTTAGGCACACAAGTAATTATTCTATCACCTATGATGGTTCCAGTGATTCAGTATATGTTTATGTCGATTCAAATTTTGTAGGTGACTTGGAAAAAAGGATATCCACTTCAGGATGTATTTACTCTAGTGAGTTTGGAAGGATGCAAGACAAGGTGAAAGTATTCTTTGATAGTCAAATTGCTATTCATTTGCCTAGAAATCCATATTATAACAATAAGAGGAAGCATATTTCTATTAAATACCATTTTGTAAGATAAGTTGTTGATAAAGGAGGAATGGCTTTGGAAAAGGACCATACAAATGTGAGTTCTGCAAACATGTTCACAAAACCAATTTTGTTAGAGAATCTAGGATGGTGTTTGGCTTCTCTTGGCTTGCAGAGAAGGTGATGAATTAAGTTGTCAAGGTGGATATTGTTGAAACTTCCAACTAAGTTCCCACATGGAAGCATGCACATTGTTTCAGCTAAAAATAGAATGCTCATGCATGCACACTTCAATCAACAGTTTGTCACGATGTAATCAGTTTGTCTAATAGTCTAATAGATACTATATATCTTGCATATCCATAGAGGTGTGGTGTAGAAATGTAGTGTAGCAGAGTGTCTAGGAAGGAGTTGTGAGGAAGATTGTAAGCGTGTGGTTGGTTGTTGTAATTCTCCCTTGAATAATAAGAACACTGATTATCATTTCCATGTAGTTTTTTCCCTTAGAAGGGTTTCCACGTAAAACGTTGTGTTAATTGTCTGATTTTTATGTCTGATTTTCTTTGCTATTAAATTCTTGCTCTCTTTATGCCTACGCTCCCTAACAATATATGTCACAGTGGATTGATGAATGTCTCTCAATTTTATTTCTCATCATTATCATTGAAAGGATTAGAAAGAGACGTCACGACAAAGAGCAGGGTTTGGAAACACTTGACCTAAGTCTGAAGAGCAGGGAAAACGTACATATCCTGGAATGATACCATTATTATGGACGTCGATTCACATAAAAGGATTATACATATACTAGCAGAAGATTTCCATCTTAATATGATGTACGGCTTTTTGAATTACTGAAAGTACCTTTCCTTATGCTCCTGTCAACCCATTTTAGATATCTATGCCCTGCACTAATTCCAACATAAAACATATGGTATCACACACTCAAAGTTGATATCGAGCTCATGTTTAATGAAGCTGCACTATCCCCTATGTGTGATTTCTCTTTAAAGTCTATGTTTCTGTGTGTTCGACTTCGTTTTAAAATTCTACAAGAAAAACATTTGTAAACTACCAAAAAATCAAATGTTCGATTCTAGATGAAATGCTTGGTGGGAAAAACCCTTTATGTTCATTCTTAGATCGTTTGAGTTTCTGGCAATTCATTGACCATAGTAATCCATATATAGATTCCCTTTCAAAAACAAAATTTTACTTCAATTCTATTGTTCTATTCTATTGCTAAAAATGTATGACAAAGAGCATGGTGCGCAACATTCCTTTTACATTTTTTAATAGGGCAACGTAGCCAGGATTTAAAGTTGATAATCATTTTTGCTAAGTTTAGAGAAGTTTAAGGTTCGCGGAAGATATTTCTCACTTATGCCTTCTTATATAACTATACTGCATCAACACATGGAAAAGGATCTCCCACTAACCCTGGAACCTGGATCTACTCCCTGTACTCCTGTTGCATAGACTCTGCCTCCACCTTTGATATCTACACCTCTAGTCCCGAATAAACAGGTTGTGGTTTTCTTGAATGGTGCACCAACTGTATTAATCATTTCACCAATTGTCATGGATTAATCATTTCACCAACTGTATGAACGGTGCATCGATGGTCGTCTTGACCCTTCAAGACTCAAGGATCAAGCACGGTTGGTTTACTCCAATCAATTATCTCAAGCAATGGCCACCTTAACCTTTGAAGGCAAAAAGACACCATCACCGCCATTGATCAAATCTTTTAGAAGATCAAAGGGGCAATTTTTGAATTTATGTTTCTATATAAATACCAGAAACGAATTGTAATTTACATATATATCTTTAACACATTTTTGAATTGAAGTCGTTATTGTGTATTCACAGTCATTCTCTCTGCATTTACAATTTTTTTATTGAGTTAGTAAACTCTGTTTAGATATATATATATATATATAGATTTTTTTATTTTTTTTTTCTATCGGTTTTTGCAATAGAGACATTACCTTCCAACTCCCCGATACCCGAGACCCGAAGTACTGGGCCCCACAGGCTTCTCGCGATTTCACGATTCAGAAATTTTGGGTGTGTTTTTTTTTTGCATCGAGCCTTTGTAAACACCGAACCCCGAAACCGAATTGGTGGGCCCAAAACTTGTTCACATTTCGTGATTCGGCAATTCACGTTGTGTTTCGTTGTTGGTGTTTGGCATTTGTAATCGCCGAATCCCAAATCGTGATTGACCTCCGATTTTTTCACATTTGGTATTAGAGTTGGATGCCCATTCTGCTATTTCTTATCTCATTGAATATTATTCCTATTAGTGCCAAATTTTATCCTCTTATTTTCCTGTGTGAAGGTTTATTTAATACATTTCAAATTTTATATAAATGGATGCATCTGGTAGTAATTATTCTCAGGTTCAGGTTCCCGTTCTGAGCGAGAAGTCATATGATTCTTGGTATATTCGAATGTGGACGATTTTACGTTCTCAGGATTTATGGACCTATGTTATTGATGGTTATGCTGAGCTAGTTGATGTTGCAGCAGAATTGTCTCAGTCTCATGCTCACCATGTTTTGGTGAAGGAAAACAGGAAGAAGGATAATAAATCTCTTGGATTAATCCAGCAAGGATTAAATGAATCCATTTTTACGAATATTTCTAGTGCTGGATCTTCGAAGATGGCTTGGGACATTCTTGAAACCTGTTATCAAGGAGTGTCCAAGGTGAAGATAGTCATGTTGCAGAATTTGAGAAGGGATTTCGAAAATCTGAAGATGAAGCATAATGAAAGTGTTTTTACTTTCATGACTCAACTAACTGAGTGTTGTGAACCAGCTCAGGCAGTATGGAGATGATGTTGAGAATAATAGAGTTATTGAGAAAGTGTTGAGGATTTATATTTGAATGAGGACGATTTTACATTCTCATAATTTATGGACCTATGTTATTGATGGTTATGCTAAGACAACTGATGCTGCAACAGAATTGACTCTGTCTAATGCTGACTGTGTTCTGCTAAAGGAAAACATGAAGTAGGATAATAAATCCCTTGGATTAATCCAACAAGGATTAAGTGAATCCATTTTTAAGAATATTTCTAGTGATGCATCTTCGAAGATGGCTTGGGACATTCTTGAAACCTGTTATCAAGGAGTGTCCAAGGTGAAGACAATCAAGTTGCACAATTTGAGAAGGGATTTCGAAAATCTGAAGATAAAGGATAATGAAAGTGTTGATACTTTCATGACTCAAGTAATGAGTGTTGTGAACTAGCTCAGGTAGTATGGAGATGATGTTGAGAATAAAAGAGTTATTGAGAAAGTGTTGAAAAGTTTACCTAACAAGTTTGAGCCTGTTGTTGTTCCCATAGAGGAATTTAAGGATTTAAGTCTAATGAAAATTGATGAATTAACTGGTTCCCTTATTGCTCATGAATCTAGGATATCTAGATATGAAGAAGGATCATTGGAGAATGCTTTCAAATACCAACTACATATTACCAAAGGCAGAGGCAGAGGAAGGTTTTATAATCGTGGTAGAGGAGGTCGATTTTCTGGTCAAAGGGACAATAGAGTTGAATCAGAGTCTGAGCAGAAGTCCGAGCAGAATCCTCCTAATTTAAGACGGAGCAGCAACAAACCCTGGAAGCAAGAAAATTAGAGGTATGATAAAACTAAAGTACAATGTTATTATTATAAGAAGTTTGGGCATTTTGCTAACAAATGTTGGAAGAAGTAGGCAGATGCTAGAAAGAAGGCACATATCATAAATGAGTCTGAGGATGATAAAAATACCGTGTTTTTGACTTGTAATGTCACTCAGGAAAGTGCTAATGATATTTGGTTTTTGGATAGTGGTTGCAGTAACCACATGACTCGTAATAATGATTTATTTTCTTCTATTGATACTAGTATTCAGTCTGAAGTAAAACTGGGAAATGACTGTAAGGTTACAATTTATGGTAAAGGTGTAGTTCCAGTTTACACTAAGAATAATCAGAGAAGAAATATTGACGATGTTTATTTCATGCCTGATTTAAAATGCAATCTTATTAGCCTTGGACAACTGTTGGAGAAAAAGTACAAAGTGTTCTTGAAGAACAAGGTATATACAATCTATGATAAATTACCCAACAAATAGTTCATTGCAAAAGTAGAGATGACCAAGAATAGAATGTTTCCACTTGTTATAAGAAATGATTTGAGTGGTTCTTTGAATTCTTATAAAGATGGAAGTTTACATGAATCTTGGCTATGGCATTTGAGATATGGTCATTTACATTTTGGTGACTTAGATCTATTACAGAAGAAGCATATGGTAAAGGGGTTTCCATGTATTCAACAACCTGCAAGATCTTATGAGAGCTGTATAATTGGGAAGCATCATAGAGAGAAATTTGTTTCAGTTGTTTCCTACAGAGCAAAAGCTCCATTGTAAATTGTCCACATGGATTTATGTGGACCTATGAAAACACCTTCTTTGAATGGTTGTGTTTATTTCATGACCTTTATTGATGATTTCAGTTGGAAGACTTGGTTGTATTTGTTGAAGCAAAAATCTGAAGCCTTTGAAGTTTTCAAGAGGTTTAAGTCTATGGTTGAGAATGAGAGTGGTCGAACCATTAAAATCTTAATGTCTGAAAGAGAAGGTGAGTATAAACTGAATGAATTCATTGAATTTTGTGGTTTTCATAGAATTAAAAGGCAGTTTACTGCTCGATATACTCCACAATAGAATGGAGTGGCTGAAAGGAAGAATCAGACCATCATGGATATGGACCGAAGCATGTTGAAAGAGAAGCATCTTTCAAATGAATATTGGGGAGATGTGGTTCTTTTCTCTATTTTTATCTTTAATAGAAGTCTGACCAAGTCCATGAGGGATCATGTACCTCAGGAAGCCTGGGATGGTAAGCCTTGCAATGTTTCTCATTTGAAAATTTTAGGATGTGCTGCATTTTCCCATGTACCTGCAGAAACGAGGAGGAAGTTGGATGACAGAACCAAGATATGTATCTTTGTTGGATACAGTGAAGCATCTAGGGAATATAAACTCTCCAATTCCATCACCTAGAAATATATGATCATCAGATATGTTCAATTTAACGAAGATGAAGGTTGGGATGGAAGTATTGACAAATCAATTTCAGAGGGAGTTGTGTTACCCTGTGAAGATGATGATGGAGCTGAGCAGGCTAAAGGAGATGGACATATGGTTCCACATGCACATACACCTACAACAAGAAGTCCAACAAGGCAAGCACCAAATTTCATCCCATTTCAATTTAGAATGCCCATAACTAATGAGCCTGGTGAGTCATCTGGACATGGTGGACATCAATCAGATTCACACGTAAGTAGTGAATCAAATCCCACTTTAGCTTCATTAAGAAACTGATCTGAAGGACATAAGACTAGTAGATTAAGAGAATCATATGATCAGAATGAAGAAGTAGATCAGATTTCAAATTTTTCATTAATGGCATGTGATCCTATAGGTTTTGATGAAGCTGCTAAATAGGATGTATGGATAAAATAAATGGATGAGGAGATTGATTCCATTGAAAGAAATAAAACTTGGGATCTTGTAGATTTACCTGAAGGTAATAACAGTATTTGTGTTAAGTGGGTTTATAAGACTAAGTTGAATGCATATGGTGAAGTTGAAAAGTACAAGGTAATACTTGTAGCTCAAGGGTTTAGTCAGCAACCCGCTATTGATTACAATGAAAAATTTGCTCCTGTAGCAAGAATTGACACTGTGAGGATGGTCTTAGCTATTGCAACTCAGAATAGATGGATCATGCATCAGATGGATTTCAAGTCTTCATTCTTGAATGGATATTTGGAATAATAGGCTTATGTAAGACAATCTCTGGGTTATGAGATTGATAAACATAGAGAGAGAGTTTACAAGTTAAGGAAAGCCTTATATGGATTGAAGCAGGCATCCAGAGTTTGGTATAGCAGAAATGATGAATACCTGATCAGTGTTGGATTCAGCGGAAGTCCAAGTGAACCAACTCTGTATACAAAGGTAAACCAGAAAGGTAAAATTTTGATTTTATGTTTGTATGTTGATGACCTGGTTTTACTGGAGATCTATCTGTAGATGATTTTAAAAATGCCATGAAAACAAAGTTTGAGATGACTGATTTAGGATTGATGAAGTTTTTTCTTGGAATTGAAGTGGATCAATCTGATGATAGAATTTCCATTTCTCAAACTAACTATGGAAATGAAGTATTGAAAAGGTTTAGAATGTTGAATTGTAAATGAGCTGCAACACCTATGGAAACTGGTATTAAACTTAACAAGTATGATGAGGGATCATATGTTGATCCAACTCTGTATAAGAGGCTGGTTGGAAGCCTTATGTATTTAACAACAACCATACATGATATCATATTTGTTGTTAGTTTGATTTCGAGATTCATGGAGACTCTGAAGAGTACTCATTGGCAAGCAGGAAAGAGGATCCTTAGATATGTTGTTGGAACACCTGATTTTGGTATCCGATACACATCAAGTTTAAACTTTGAGCTAATCAGATATACGAATAGTAATTTCACAGGTTCCATTGATGACAGGAAAAGCACATTTGGGTATGTGTTTAGTCTTGGATCTAGAGAAGTGGCATGGGCATCAAAGAAACAACACATTGTGACTCTATCTTCTACTTAGACAGAGTATGTTGCAATAGCTGCAACTGCATGTCAAGCTGTGTGGATGAGAAGGGTCTTGAATGAATTATTGCATGACCAAAATGATGCAACCCAAATTGTCTGTGACAATAAATCTTCCATTGCACTGTCAAAGAAGCACGTCTTTCACAAACAGAGTAAGCACATTGGTCCAAGGTATCATTTCATTCGAGAGCTGGTAACTGGTAAAGAAATTTCCGTTCAGTTCTGTAGATATGAAGAACAATTTGCAGACATATTTACAAAGACTTTGGGAAATGAATTGTTTAAAATCCATAGAAGAAATATTGGGGTCTGCAAGCTATAATGCATTGTTTACAACAATTTTGTTTTACATATTTTCAGTTCGTTTTGTTCTGAAATGATTAAGAGGGAGTATGTCAGGTATTAATCATTTCACCGCCTGTATGAACAACGCATCTGTGGTCGTCTTGACCCTTCAAGACTTAAGGATCAAGCACCATTGGTTTAATCCAATTAGCTCAAGCGGTGGCTGCCTTAACCTTTGAAGGCAGCAAGACACCATCACCACCATTAATTAAATCTTTTAGAAGATCAAAGGGGCAATTTTTGAATTTATGTTTCTGTATAAATACCAGAAGCGAATTGTAATTTACATATATATCTTTAACACATTTTTGAATTGAAGTCCTTATTGTGTATTCACAGTCATTCTCTCTACGTTTATAATTTTGTTATTGAGTTAGTAAACTCTCTTCAGATTTTTTTTTTTCTTTCTGGATATCTGCCGGTTTTTGCAATAGAGCCATTACCTTCCAACTCCCCGATACTCAAGACCCGAAGCACTGGGCCCCATAGGCTTCTAGCGATTTCGTGATTTGGCAATTCTGGGTGTGTTTTGTTTTTGCATCGAGCGTTTGTAAACACCGAACCCTGAAACCGAATTGGTGGGCCCAAAACTTATTTGCATTTCGCGATTCGACAATTCACTGTGTGTTTCGTTGTTGGTGTTTGGCATTTGTAATCGTTGAATCCTGAATCACGATTGACCTCCGATTTTTTCACAGGAATTGACGACTCAGACGCTTGTTCTTGAATTCACCTAGTAGTATGTCTTCTAAGTCAAGATCCAGTGATCCAGTCCCAGGGTGCCTTCACCTGTTTACAAATCTAGTTCTTCTAGTTTCGAAGAAGAGTAGTTGCAAAACCACCCATTAATTCATAACTATTTGATGGAAAGGAAGCTGAGACAAGACAAAGACACAACTTGCTTAAAAGGCCTAAGGAGGAGCAATAAGGGCAGAAGCATAACAAGAGTGCAGGTTTGAAGTGATAAACAATAAATTGGAGCAGGGAACGATTGTTAGTAGCGTTGCAGGAGTCTCTTTTATCTCGCACGTTTCTTGTATCACACATGGCCATTTATGTTGTCAACATGTCAAGGTCATTTGAGTGTGGAGTTACCTTGTAGTATACCTTGGAATTTGTGATCACTCGAATTAAATTTGTTGCATAATAATGGTTGGATTTAATTTTTATAATGTAAAAGTTTTATTTTTTTTAAATATGAAGATTTGAAAAATAAACATAATAATGGTTGGATTTAATTTTTATAATGTAAAGGTTTTTTTTTTTTTTTTTTTTTTAAATCTGAACATATGAAAAACACACGAGAAACGACTGGACAATCTAGATTATAATCTCGAAACAACCGTGACATATTGAAAAATTCTTGTCTCTTTATATTATAATCAGGACATGAATAGTATCGACGTTATTTTTATCTTTTTATATTGAATTTTTTTTGGTATGTTTAGATTATTATCTAGAAACAACAATGCCATTCAAAATCTCTTGTGTGCTCCGATTATAATCCGGAAACAACCCTGACATGAATAGTGTTAATGGATGGACTTTATAAGCTTTGGGTTTAAAATCTGAATTTATAAAGTTTTAATTTATGAATTTCTTTTATGTATTTTAAATTTAAAAGTTGTACATTTTGAACTCAAACCTTAAAAACACAGATGAAATCGTTACATTTCAGAACAACTCAAATCAAGTTCCTTGTAAAAGAAGCCCTTTTTAAACTCCATGTGGTCATAAATTTATAAATAATTAATAATTAATGTCATGATATATGTTACACATAATTATTTTTATAAATTTTAATTGAAGGGGATAAATTTATAAATAATCAATAATTAGTGTCCTGATATATTTTACATATCGATATAATTCATTTTAAATTTGAATGGCTTAATAATTTGGCGATTGAATGACGTGTCATCTCTCTATGGCAATATTTAAGATTTACATCAACCGTGTTTAAATTAAAACAATGGCTTGGATTCTGAGTACAAATCCATATACAGAGGTTTCCTATTAAAACAAAATGATATTGCACTTATCTACATTCAGTTATTGTAGAATATACGTCATCTCCCACTGAATGACAGCATACAATATTTAAGGATTCCATCAACCACGGTTTAAATTATAACAATTATATGTGCAAACTTATGAAAACATGCATTTCACTATATAATGCAAAACTTGTAAAACTTCGAGATTATGCTATCTACCATTTTTGAGAAAGCTGAATGAAATTTGTGTAGGCTAGGTGCTTTGTGTAATTGTCCTATTATTGGAGTGTGTGGTATATACTATGATCTATATATATTAGGAATTTGTATGTCTTTACTTCATTTATATGTGCTTTTTCATAGTTTTGGAATAGCTTTTGATTATATTTGAGAATGCTTTCACATTATTTTTTAATAATGATATGTGTATTTTGAGGTATCTTCTATGATTATTGATTAATTGGACTATGCTAAGTTGAGGTATCTTCTATGCTTATTTATTGATTCATTGGACTATACTAAGTGTATACAATGATATTGAAGAGCATACAGAGGTTTGTGTGTCTTTACTATATTTACTTATATGTTTTCTTCATAGTTTGTTTAATTGCATTTGACTATATAAAGTAAAACATGTGAAAATTTGAAAGCGTGTTTTCTACAATTTTGGAGAAAGAGGAATGAACTTTGTGTGTAAGGTGTCTTCTTTGATTATCTTATTAATGGAATCTGTCTGGTATATACAAACATGTGAAAATTTGAAAGCGTGTTTTCTACAATTTTGGAGAAAGAGGAATGAACTTTGTGTGTGTAAGGTGTCTTCTTTGTTTATCTTATTAATGGAATCTATGTGGTATATACCATGATATTGCACATATACTACGAATTTGTATATCTTTACTTCACTTATGTGTTTTTCAGTAATTTTCCTCCACTAAATTGAAAAATGGATTCATAAACCATTTTTCATTCTATTTGGACAATGAAAATGAAGAGGCATTATGTGTTTTTCAATAATTTTCCTCCACTAAATTGAAAAATGGATTCATAGACCATTTTTCATTCTATTTGGACAATGAAAATGAAGAGGCGTTGGAACTGTATCAATATGAACTAGGATCTATTTTTTTTATTAGTTACATGGGATCCATGATGTTGACACGTATCTTTGAAATATGTGTTTGACTACATCTATGAAGCTAGATGAGCCAGATATAGGACTATGGGGAGATCAGTTTTTCATATGATGGTGAGCCAAGATGTTAACACTAATAAGAAAAAAAAATATTTGTTATTCAATGAAGAATGAAAATACATATCCATATGGAATCTTGTTTCACGATTAAAATATTGTTAGTGGCACTGTGAAATGTTATTTTCCAAGAAACTTACAAGAGGCTAACTGGGATTTTATAATATTATTTACTTGTCACTTATGTAAAAGAATATTGAATTTCTTTAAAATTGTATTATGCATTCTCAAGGATTAAATCGAGAAACAAGTACATTGATTTTTGATTTGTGGGGACAATCTTTTCAATTCTATTTGTTTTTCAATAGAGAAAAAGTTTGATGTGTAGTGTTTGTGTATGTATACAGTTAAATATTTTTGCAATGCACTTATGGATGGTAATCGTTCTACATTTCATTTCTCGGAACAATACTTGAGAACTAATGTCATATGAAAAAGGGAAGGTAGAGGGTGGGCAATTTTGTTTTAAATGGATAACAACTCATGTTCAAAGAAAATATTCGAGTATTGTCCTTTATTGATAAGATCATTGTGAACTTCTACTCTACTTATTCAAGTTGTAATGAAATCTGATTCAAGTTGTAATGAAATCTTTGATGTGATATCATTGAAAATAGATACATTGCAAATCCACTATGAGTTCTTATTCAGACAAACATGTTTGAGAAGATGCAATAAGCATTGTGATCAACAACCAATTATTCCAACTAGAAAATATCGAATTGATTACAATATAGTTAATGAAATGCCATGTAGAAAAAGTAATATCAATGGCATATTCCCTATTGAACGTGTACTAAAAAAGGATCAAGGTGTTGATCATGTACATTATCAAGATACAGTGTTGTTTCCGAATAGTGATGACAAAATTCAGTTGCATTTTTATGAAGTAAAAACAATTCCGCCTAAAAAAGAAAATCTATCTTATAAAGGATTGAAAAAATTGGTACATGCAAATAGAAGTTGCAACGCCATATTGACAAGTGGAAATGAAAAAAAAAAGAAGGAACATGTATATTGTGAATATTCTATTTGTGCAACAGCATTTGTGCAACAGCATTGTGTAAAAGAAGGATAAAATTATCATATGATAAATTTAAAAAACCACTACACATTAACAAGAATGTCGAAAAAAAGTTGGCAGCTAAACATGCGCAAACTAAAAAAATTGAAGGAAATTTTATATGAAACAAATTCAAGACGCAAAGAAAATTGTCTAAAAAAACATTTTTGAATAAAATCATATCGGGTGTTTTCAAAAGAGCACTTCAAAATATAAAATTGCCTCAATTTGGAATAAATTAGTGGATAATATGCAATGTACCGTTGCCCATTGAAAAAACACTTTAAAATATTGAAGAAAGAATTGTATCACTTATAATGGCATTCACATAGATTAGAAAATGGGGTTATAAATGATCTCATATGGGCTTGACATGATTGATTATTAATCTTTCTGTCCAAAAAAGGTTGGCAGCTAAACATGCGCAAACTTCTTGGCAGCTAGACATGCGCAAACTAAAAAAAGATAGAAGGAAATTTTATATGAAACAAATTCAAGACGCAAAGAAAATTGCCTCAAAAAACATTGTTGAATAAAATCATATGGAGTGTTTTCAAAAGAGCACTTCAAAATATAAAATTGCCTCAATTTGGAATAGATTAGTGGATAATTTGCAATGTACCATTGCCAATTGAAAAAACACTTTCAAATATTGAAGAAAGAATTGTATCACTTATAATGGCATTCACATAGATTAGAAAATGGGGTTATAAATGATCTGATATGGGCTTAACATGATTGATTATTAATCTTCCTGTCCATATGGATATCGCGCAGAAATAATTTACTATGGTCATGGATTTAAAAACAGCAATTGCATTTGTATTGAAAACATGATCAATACAAAAAAGCATATCAAATATGAAAAGTATGTGTAAACATTGTTATGAGAGGATTGAGATAATTATTTTCTAGAAGTATATATAAAGTTGAAAACATTTATATAAATGAGAACTGGAATCATATTCTGGCAAGAGAGAATGATATTTCCATGCAAAACAAGCACACTAGTTCTTAACGTGATACGGACAATGAATTAGAGAGTGAAACACCTATTTATACATTAATACATGGATCTACAGAGTCACGTCACATATATGAATTGCAAGACAAGATCATTGAACTTTCACCTATTGAAGGACAACATCCACTTGGAATTTTCAACGAAAAATATGGAGAGTAAATGAAATTTCCCATTGTTCTATGGAGAATCACGCGATGATGACATTACAAGAAAGTTTAGCTACCGAATAATAGTGCAATGGGAATGTCTACATGTAAGTGGTGATTTTTTATATTACACAACATATTTGTTTTTCAAAATGGAAAGAATAATTATTGACAAAGTATTTTCTTGCACATGGGTATGAATAAGAAACGGATAATTAAGAGGAAGAAAGATATTAGGAAAATATGTTAATTACAAACTGAACTTAGAAAAAATACTCTAATCTAATATTTGTATTTCCCTTGATTACTTGAAATTGTAATAGGTTATAGTATGTCATTATGACACATTATGACACCAACGAAGTACAACTTTATTTTTTTATTTTCTTTTTCCTTAGGATAAAAATCGTCACACAATAATTCAAAGCCACACATAACAACACAACATCGAAATCAATAACGACAAATGTCAAATCATTAACATAAATGGAGCGGCACATAATCAAACATAAACAATGACTCAATCAAGAATCATCATAACAATAGTTGCACTTGATTAACTCATCATCATAACAATTGACGACGCAATCAACACATCAAGACCGTCTGAAGAGAAATACCAATAAGTGATTTAACCATGCTAATGAATAATAATGAGCTACCATAAACAATGACTCAATCAAGAATCATCATAACGATAGTTGCATTTGATTAACGCATCATCATAACAATTGACGACGCAATCAACACATCAAGACCGTTTAAAGAGAAATACCAAAAAGTGATTTAAGCATGCTAATGAATAATAATGAGCTACCTACTTGAACTACCTTGCAAAGTTAGGACTTCCAAAATACATAAACAATGCTCAAGCTCAAGATTCAAGAATAAGAGTCATCATAAACTTATCATCATACATCACATCTAATTCATGACGCAAGTATTCTAACTAATTACTTAACCCATCATACATCACATTAAATTAAAACGCAAAGTAATGATCAGTTTTATTCATGACGCAAAGAAATATAATAACATGACCAATCCATAACAATACCCCATATAAATTCTTAAGTACAGACTAATCTACTACGATTTAGCAATTCCTAAAACTATTTCTTATGTGCCCAACCATAGCATTGTAAAGTCCACATACGCAATTAATTTGACACAACAATTTAATCATCGAGTATAAGAATAACGCTTACACACCTTAAGCTAATCTACCAAGAAGTTCTAAACTTGTCCTATACTAATAATTTTAAAGGACGCATGGTGTAAAAGTAATGGCGTCTAAGGGAAATACTATGTTTCTCAATTTGCGTAACTACTCTTATTAAATCAGATGATGTAACATTTACACATAAAGTAAGTAAAGTTATCTTGCACAAAAGTAAAAGGATATGATCTTATTATAACTGATTTTAAATTCCTAGATGTCCAATGGACATGTCCTCCCCTAATTCCTTGATATCTTAATTAATAATTAAATGGTTAAAGGATGACTTTACTATTAGCTTATAATATCTAACTGGTTAAGTAAAGTTATCTTGCACAAAAGTAAAATGATATGATCTTATTATAACTGATTTTAAATTCCTAGATGTCCAATGGACATGTCCTCCCATAATTCCTTGATATCTTAATTAATAGTTAAATGGTTAAAGGATGAATTTACTATTAGCTTATAATCTCTGACTTGTTAAGGTAATACTTCCTCCCCATAACTTAATATAAATTAAAACCCATTCTTTCTAATTCTCAGTGTAAGAGCATTCATGATTATCATCTTCCATAAGATATTTTGATGAATAAGAATGAATTATAAGATATTTTGATGAATAAGAATGATCATTAATGTCACGTTAAATTATTCACAATGAAGAAAACACTCAGCAATCAAATGCTTAATTTTATGCTGCTTAATTTTATATCCGTTGGGGTGAGAAAATAAAGGACCAGTCTCATTACAACTAGACTAGCCCAAAATTTAGCTGCAACTTCGTCTCCATTCAAGAGCGAAGAGAAGATAGAATCTTCCTTACGCCGTGCATGCCATATCAACTTCCAAATAAAGCATAACCAAAAATTGTTAGAGGAGGGCAACATTGCCAAAATAGTAGAACATTGTTAATTTAAGTTCTCTATGAAGACAACATGTTATTTCATTCAACGACGGTCCTTTAACGAAGACACCACTACGGAATAAAAAAAAGGAATAATATTGAAACGGGAAAAGGAAAGACTGAACATAAGACACAATCTCTGAAAGTAAAACGCTGTAGGAGACTCACGGAAACGAGGGCGCTTGCACATGTTGATACTAAACATCCCCTGCTGGGGCAAAAGCTACAGAAATTTCTCCCAAGGGAAGGAAGCATGTATTGTTTGCACGAGACAGGTGCCACCAACGCAGTAGCTACAGGAAATCGCCCTAGAGAAGGACGCAAGCATTGTTTGAACGAGACCGGTGATACCCGCGCAATGGCTACAGGAAATCGCCGTAGAGAAGGACACAAGCAATGTTTGAGCGAGACAGGTGATACCTGCGCAGTGGCTACACGAAATAGCCCCAAAGAAGGATGCAATCAATGCTGAGCGAGACAGGTGATACCTGCGTAGTGGCTACTGGCAATCACCCCAGAGAAGGACGCAAGCAATATCAGGAGAGACAGGAGATACCTGCGCAGTGGCTACAGGAAATCGCCCCTGACAAAGGACGCATGGATTGTTTCGGTTGAACCAAGTTCATAACTGTTGTAAATGGAATGGAAATGAAGGGAATATGGTTGGATTCATAATGAAGAAAAGAGCACAAATATAATGGAAATAATTGAAGCAATCAAGAAAACATGATGAACAGAGATAACTAAACAATGATAGAAAATACATACTCTATTCATCAATTTTTCTGTAAATAATCATGTACATATATAATACAAAAGACCATAACTATCATGTAACTGAAAAACAGTTAGGTTAACTTAACTAACTAATTAACTTATGATTAGTGTTTTAATAAATACAAGTTCTAAGAAAGTTACCCAATATTCGAGGATTATGTCTAGACAGTCCGCTCATAGTATTGCTAAGATTCAAGCATCAAATAGAAAAAGAGTTTTTGGGGGCAGATCCCTTGGGTAAGTGGAAGTTTCAGTGACAAGATCTTGCATTTGTTCCCCGATTGAAGCTTCCATGCAAACATTTATGGATCAACTGTAAGAATTAGGATTGAGGAAAGCCATTAGTAATGTTGTTGTACTAGACTTACTGAAAAGAGCTTTGGACCTTGGTGCCAAAATTAGCGTAGAGAAAATTCAATAATTGCTCTAGAAGAGAAAAATAAGCATGCTCGTACAAGGGTGGTTGCAGAGTCAATAACATTGTTTTTTTCCTCTTATTACATAGGAACTCCTTGAAGTAAGAGCGTTTGTGGTGAAATCTCGAAGGTGGTTCTGCGATGCAGAAATATACTTGTTGAGTTGAAGAGACAAATATTGGAGCTTCAATACTACAAATTGTAGAATTCAGAGTTGATGGGAGTGGGACTTTTCTCTTGTGACAGATGCACAACAAACGACCATGATGTTTTTGACCCATATCCATCCTTTTTGGTTGAAAACAAAGGAAATTAAGAAGTGGTGAAGCAGAAAACTAAACACATATAACCAATCTGATTACCATTCAAGCACAAGGAGAATACATTTTGGTAATCGGGTCTTTATTACATCTGTAGAGAATAAGAAAACTATAGACATATAACCAATCTCATTACCATTAAAGCACAAGGAGAATACATTTTGGTAACAAGGTTTTTATTACATCTATGGAGAACAAGAAAACTATACACATATAACCAAATCTCATTACCATTTAAAACCCCAATGCAATTACAATTTTTTTTAAATAAAATACCATAAACAAAGGCGATGAAGCCGAAGTTGATTTTCATAAAATGGTGCTCCTTTCTTCGTCCATTCGCTAATCATTGAGACTTCACCGGTACCTCCCAGTCAATGTTAAGGGTACTATTCTCCCCCCTTAGTCCCCTGAGATGCAAAGGGGTCACACACACACACAATCAAAAGTCCTCTAGCTCCCATCTCGCCTTGTAAGGTAGAGCCACCACTCTCTCTCTCTCAAGATGGGTATCTCAACTCTCACAAGTAAAACTAGTTAGAATTTTTGTAGAATAACATTACTCATAACCCGTGTGATCCATTCCTCCTCTCACCCATTTGTTTTATATAATTTTCTTAGTGACAACTTTCCATTTGCACATTTAATTGATTCTTTTTAAAATTTAATTAGAAATTATTCCCCCCGTACACTTGTCACCCATACCCTTAGTTGCACAAGTAATTTCACAATTTAATTTAATTAAATGACAATTTCCCTCACCCATCCTAAAAGCGCTCCTAAAATCACTCTTAGTTGTCCCTTTATTCCCTTTTATTTCCCATTTATGACGGACGTTTTTCTAAAATGGAGTTGAGTTAAAATAGGAATGTTTAGACTATAGATACCCTTCTATGCTTACATATCTTTTATGATTTATTCCTTTCTCATTCTAAATTCTAATTTGGTATTTACATGAACAAGTGTATTAATCACTCCTTTGGATTTATTTTTATTTTCATTGATTCTTAATTTGATTTCTTTCATCCCCTCATTACTTAATTCAAATATTTAGTTTTTAGTCTTCTCACTCACTTAGACTTAGGCTTAGTTAAATCTTTAATTTCAAACACCTAGACCATTAGGGATTATGCTTAATAAATTCATTATTTAGTTAATTAATCAATCAATTAATTAATTCGACAGGTGATCAATATTTGATAAGGTTTAACATTTGTTGAAGTTTTCTAGGCCACCTAGATTCATTGACTCATTTTTTTTAAAACCCACGATGTGCCCTTCAAGACATGCTCAATGCTCCAATGGTGTCACTCGCCCTTGATTCAAATTTTTAATTTCGCGACATGCCCTTCAAGAGGCACTCCGTGCTCCAAGGGTGCCACTCTCCTTTCACTAGTTTTGGTTGTCTAACCCTTGTAGTCAATACTCCATTCAGGAGACCTTTTGAGAGACTAAGGGCCTCTAAGGAATAATGACCTTGCTTTATTGTACGCTACAAGGGTGCTAGTAGGATTTACAAGGGTGCTCCCACACCTCTCTTTCAATATCTAGTTGTTGTGCATGGCCCCTTTACTCCTTATGTGAGTCAGATTAGAAATAAATCGTCAGCCTGCATCCATCAACGAAACACTATCAATGATCCATAAACAACATCATAGTATACTCGATCATATGTCACATATGCATAAATGAAATACTCAAACCAATATAATCCAGTCCCTGACTCAATTCGGAGTCCAAGGATGTCCATTGATGACATCGACATCCTCAATCTGTCCAGTGTCCTGCACACTCAGGGGAAAATCATCAATAACATATGTGAATACATAAATATCAAATAACATAACATCATAATCCATCAACATCATCATAATAATCCATAAGAGAAACAAACAACATATACTAAAACCAGATCACTTGAACGCAAGTTTCCTCAAAGAATAAGTCAATAACATGTGCTCACAAGAGATGGATGTTACATACACCCCTTCTTGTTTTAAACTTCATCCCAAAGTTTTACAGTATATATAATGCAATAAATAAAGCATATGACAAGATCTAAAACTCTAACTATCAAATAAATATGGAAACTACTGGCGCATATCATATGCTCCTCCCAAGTAGCTGAGTGTGGACTATAATTGTCCCACTGGACCTTGCGTGATCGAATGCGATGGTCGAGAATGCGGATTGGCTCCACTATGAGTGCACCCTCATCCAACACCCGCAATGAACTCATGTCAATCACATGTGTAGGATCACTAACATAATGTCTCAAAACAGATACATGAAAAACATCATGCATACGCCTCAAAGAATCAAGAAAGGCTAGTCGATAAGCGACATGCCCTTTCTTTTCCACAACTTTGAAATGTTCCACAAATCTAGGAGAGAGTTTATCACCCTTTCCAAACTTGATTTAACTCTTGTGCGGTTTTACCCACAAGAAGAATCGATCACAAAATTCATAACTATGATCAACGCGATGCACATTGGCATAACATTTCTATCGATCTTGCATTTCTTTAATCCTTTGTCTTATTGTTTTCATTTTCTCTTCCATTTCTTGGATCGCTTCTGGTCCTACTAGGACCCTATCCTCAAGTTTATCCTAGCTCAAAGGCATCCGACATGGTAACCCGTAAAGAAACTGAAATGGTGCCATCTTAATGGTGCTTTGATAGTTTTTTTTGTACGCAAACTATACCAGTGGAAAGAACTCTTCCCATCGTTTCTATTGGTCCATCACGTATATACACAACATATCCTCCAAGATTTGTTTAATTCTTTCTATCTACCCATCTGTATCTGGGTGATATGTTGTACTAAAGTTAAGTTGGGTTCCCAAGGCCTCTTCGAAACTAACCCAAAACGTCCTGTAAACATCGATTCTCTATCAGATATGATCATTTAAGGTATGGCATGCAATCTCACAGTCTCGCTGATAAAAGCTCTAGTTATGTCTATCACCTCATACGTTGAATACACAAGGATAAAATGTGTACTCTTCATTAGAGTGTCATCTACCACAAACATCCAGTCCTGCCTCCTTGTCGTTCACGGAAAACCAACAATAAAGTCCATTGAAATGACTTCCCAATTTGATTTCGGAATAGAGTGTGGCTGTAGTAATCTGAACAGATGTCTATGTTCAGCCTTCCCTGCTAACATTATAGACATCTCGCCATATAGTTAACTATGTCTGTCTTCATTACTTTCTAGAAGAATAAGGGCTGAAGGTCTATCCTCTTCTTCGTGACTCCTAGATGAGCCATGTATACTACTCTATGAGCTTCTCTTAAGATAAAATTTCTCATTTTGTCATTAAGAGGTACGTAAATCTGGTTATTATACCTCATCAATCCGTTGTCATCTAATGCATAACCTTCAAACCCTGGGTACCAACATGGTGTCTTGTCTGATATTTTCCTTAACCTATTTATACCAATCATCATCGCGTTGTATAGTTAGAATCTTTTCTCGAAGATTCTTCTGAAGAGGTGTCACCGAAAATATGCGTTTTTTCTGACTCATCGCATCTGCCACTAAGTTCACTATTCATTTTATGTAAGTAATCTAAAAATCGTATTCGCTAAGCAATTCTGACCAATGCCTATGTTGTGCGTTCAAGTCACTTTGCATAAAATGTGTTGCAAGCCATAGTGGTATGTTTTTAGTTTGAATTTTCATCCAATCAAGTAGTTTCTCCACACTCTCAGGGCATACACAATGACCAATAACTCAAAATCATGTGTCATGTAGTTCTCTTCATGCTTTCTTAATTTTCTTGAGATGTAAGTGATCACTCGACCGTCTTGCATCAAGACTCTACCCAAGCCTTCATTGGATGCATCTAAGCATACCAAGAAGTCCTCGTCCATGTCGGGTACTTTTAGTATCGACATTTTCATCAACATCTCCTTGAGCCATCCAAATGCTTCCATCCATTTCTCGGTCCATACAAACTTGCATTTCTTCTTCTGCAATTCCATGATCGGATTTTCTATCTTCGAAAAACCTTCGACGAACCGTCGATAATGTCCCGTTAATTCCATGAAGCTATGTACTTATGGTATGTTCGTCGGCGTAGGACATTCCATAATAGCCTCTACCTTCTCTGGATCCACATCGATGCCTTCGTCGGAGATAACATTCCATAAGTAATGAATCCTCGATTGATAAAAAGAGCATTTCGACAATTTCCCACATAATTTGTTCTCACGTAAACATTGTAGTACCAAGTAAAAATGTTTGTCATGTTCTTCCATCTTTCGAGAATATATCAATATGTCATCAATGAATACTTGAACAAACTTGTCCAAGTATTCGTAGAACACTCCATTCATTATGCTCATGAATACCCCTAGGGAGTTTGTCAGTCCAAACGGTAAAATGGTAAACTTGTAATCCCTGAACCTCATCTTGAATGTGGTTTTAGGAATATCTTCCTCTTTGATCTATAAGTGGTGATATTCTGATCTCAAGTCGATCTTTGAAAACATCGTCGCTCCTTTCATTTGGTGAAACAAATCTTCTATTCTTGGAAACAAATACTGGTTTTTTATCGTTGCCTTGTTCTATTGACTGTAGTCAATACAAAGTCTCCATGACCCATCCTTCTTTCATATGAAAATAACAGGTGCACCCAAAGGTGACACACTTGGATGTATAAGTCTTAGGCCCAACAACTCCTTCAGTTGCATTTTCAACTCTTGTAACTCAGGGGTCGACATCTGAGAAGGCATTCTTTCTATCGGTTCAGTTCCACGTTTTAAGTCGATGGTAAATTCCATCTCTCTTTTGGGCCACAAACTTGGTAACTCTTTTGGGAACATGTCTATAAACTCTCGTACTACCGAAAGGTTTTATAATCCTTTTTCCACACCCTTGTCGTTCAACGCTAAGATTGCATATATATTTCATCATTTGCGCATGCTCTTCCGTAGATGTAGGGAAGAAATGAACCTTAGGGAAACTGTCTGGTTTCTTCCTACAATCACTCATCTCTGTCTCTCATCATCGGTGAAGCTCAATCGTTTTGTCTTATAGTTGAGTGTCGCACCATGCGATTCCAACCAGTCCATGCCAATAAAAACGTCATAAGATCCTAATATTGTGACATATAGGTTGGCCTTCATTACAAAATTTCCCAAGTTGAGGCTACAGTCCATAACCTTTCCTCCAACCCTCTCTTTGGCTCCCAAATCCATTTCCACGTAGCTAAACTAATCGTATATGAATTCCTTTACCTTAATTCTTTTTAGTGCTAACCCACAAATAAAGATCTTTGTAGCACCGGGATATATCAAAATACTTAAGGTTTGCTCAACGATGGTACCTGACATCTCGAGTACAGTAGACAGGTGCTTGGCCTGGCGGTTATTCACTGCTGCATGAATCTGGTGGGCCTTGTGCAAATCTCCTACTGTATTGTGTCTAGATGACCCGACTACTATGGACCTCTCAGGCAGACAATCACATTGGTAATTTGGATCTTCGCATATCCAACATTTGGTTTTATGTCCAGTACTCATGGTCTCTGAAGTAGAAGTTGTTGGGATATCGGCCTAAGATCCTGGTCTTTTCTACTGAATAGGCATAAATCGTTGGTTCTGCGAGTGATGCAGATGTTGTATGCCCATCAGAATTGCAAGAGTCCTACCCTGTTCCCCGCTAGTCAACTCTTCCTCAACTATGAGGGATTTTTGGACTGCATCGTGCGACACCTGAGGCATTAGGATCCTCACCCTCGCGGGAATATTGGAGAGAAGGTGGAACACAAACTTGTTGACCTTTAGCTTCTCCACGTTCATATGAGGGGTATACGAAAGTATCTCCCTAAATATGGCCTCATACTCTGACCCTGTATGACCACCCTGTCGTAAGGTGTTGAACTCATTGAGTTGGAGCTCAATGAATTCCTCTGACAATTACCTCTCCCATAACCGTTCCTCGAAAAATTCCCATCACACATCTTCCACGACCATTTTTAGTTGAGGTAGGAGCATCTTCCACCAAAGAAGAGCGCTCCCCTTCAGACGAAAGACCTCTATGCATACCTTCATATTGGGAGTGTAGTCACAAAGTGCGAAGCACATCGCCATGTTGTCCAACCATGCCTCGATGACTGCATCATCCGTGGCACCCAAGAACTTGGGAAACTTGACCTTCTCGAGTTCTCTGTGAATGCTACCAGTACTGGATGTGGCGTGTTGTGAACCCTTAGGGGGTACAATCTCCCTGGCTTCATCCTTATCTAGTTGGTACTCAAGGCCTTTGACATCCTCTAAAAGGACCTCGTCAAACAAACCGCGTCTTTCACATCAATCTGCTCATTCCCAATGACTTGTTCTTCTCCTTGGGGGTTAGACCTCTCTGGCATGGATGCTATTGGAGGCGTCACACCTCTGCCTCTAGCACCACATTGTCTACCTCCACGATGTCCTCTAGAAATGATTATCGCATGGACAAGTTTAAATTTTAATCAACGATAAGTTATTAATCAAGGGTTTAATATAGTGGAAGGCGTGACAATCCATAGTCGTAGGGTTGAACTCACTTTGATACCATATATAACGGCTCGTCATAACTCTGGAAAGAGAGAATGATATATCCATGTAAAACAATCACACTAGTTCTTAACGTGATACAAACAATGAATTAGAGAGTGAAATACCTATTTATACATTAATACATGGATCTACAGACTCACGTCACATATATGAATTGCAAGACAAGATCATTGAACTTTCACTTATTGAAGGACAACATTCACTTGGAATTTTCAAGGAAAAATATGTAGTGTAAATGAAATTTCCAACATTGTTCTCTAGAGAATCATGTGATGATGACATTGCCAGAAAGTTTAGCTATTGAATAATAGCGCAATGGGAATTTTTACATGCAAGTGGTGATTTTTCATATTACATAACATATTTGTTTTTCAAAATGGACAAAATAATTATTGACAAAGTGCTTTCTTGCACATGGGTACGAAGAAGAAAAAGGAAAATTAAGAGGAAGAAATATATTAGCAAAATATGTTAAGTACAAACTGAACTTAGAAAAAATACTCAAATCTAATATTTTCCACATAGATTTCAAGAACATATGCATTTCCCTTGATTACGTGCAACAAATTAAAAAACTTTATTTGGAATGATATGAGAGTAGGGTCCTCCAATTGTTTTTCGAAAATCGCAAGTGCATAGAACCAATGGAATGCGTTAGTAACTGCATTGACTAAATTGTATAATAGAAAATAAAATAGAAAGCATATTGAAATATTATAAAGAACAATAGTAATTACCTTGTAATAAAATGTCTAGTGACATGTAGTGGATACTATAGACATAGGATCAATGTTATAAATGAATTGATATGTAATGATGAAACATTCTTTGGTAAAGTATTAGAATATTTCTTTATAATGGATTTCAAAATAGAGGAAATGAGCATGAACATGAATTGTTGTGGATAAAAGATGATCTTATATATGGAAGAGATAGTAACTAAAAAATCAAAGAGTTTTTGGATAGATAGATAACCTATGACATGAGCCATTTGGATCCCAAACTTACCAAAGTGCATACGAATTCCCATATAAGAAATTGTAGATAGAGAAAGAACTCTCATTTCGGGTACAATTTTACCATAACTCCAATGTAAAAGAAAAATATATTTGAACCAATTACTTTAGTTGAAAAAGTGCTCAGGGAGAAGTGAAAGTCCATATTTTCATTTGTAGAGAAAAGAAATTAGGATGACTTAATAAGCTTGGAAGAATTGCTCATCGAAATGGATGTAATGGACGAGGAATACATTCAATTAATATAATGTACAGTAAAGTGACAATATTTCTAAACTGGGAGCCTTCATATATTTGGAACAATAGTTTTTCAAACGACATGCTAAATTTATGGGTTGTAAATATAGATGCTCAATATGTTCTCAATGCATATGTTTGAACATTGTATTGCAATTTATACATAACCAAATTTTATAGTTTTATGACAAATGAATTTATAATAATACACAAGCCTTCATATATTTGGAACAATAGTTTTTCAAACGACATGCTAAATTTATGGGTTGTAAATATAGATGCTCAATATGTTCTCAATGCATATGTTTGAACATTGTATTGCAATTCATACATAACCAAATTTTATAGTTTTATGACAAATGAATTTATAATAATACACAAGGAACATGAGAAAAGTAAAATTAATGCTATGTGAATGATAAGTAACATTGCTTAATTCTCAACAAATGTTATATAAACAAGTAGTTCATATAGAACTTTCTTTTCCATTGAATTTCAGTTCAAGAGATTGTATCTCTATAAACACATTTCTCACTGATCAACGCATTTGTCCATAAGCCATCATTTTTATTTAAATAATAAATTAATTTGACACTATGTTATTGATTATTACATTGAACATCTACATGCTACTAAGCATATTTTCCTTGCAAAATTTGTATCCAAATACAAGAAAAACGGTAGTCAGAAATCATGCTAGTAAGTTGCTTGCAAAATTTGTATCCAAATACAAGAAAAACGGTAGTCACAAAACAAAAAGAAAAAAAATACAAATGTAATATGATTTCTCAAATACAACAAATATGTTGACTATGAAAATTTTTGGAGAGAGAAACTATTGCTATATGTTTCATTTGGAAAAATGAAGATGCCTTAAAACATAACTTGCCAACATGGCCAACTACATATAGTTTTTACAAAAGTACAATACAAACCAAGGAAGCTAAGTTCATGTAAAATATCAATCCAAAATAAGGAAGCTAAGTTCATGTAAAATATCAATCCAAAATTGGGAAACTTAGAAGATGTAATTAAACAAACAAAAAATAATCCTATAGATATTGATGATAAAATGACTAAAAAACAAGGAAATAGAATACACTACAGGGAATATCATTTGTCCAAAAAAAATTGTAATGTCTTACACATTCTAATACGAAAAAAACATTAATCTTGAGTTTCACGTCACAAATTATCCATTCTTCGTGGAAAATGACAAATACTACAGAGTTAAAAGAATGCTAAATAGAGAGAAATAGGCAATTGTCAAGGACATTTCACTAAAAGAACATAGGGACATGGCAACGCCAATGTACTTGTTCCTTACGAGTGGATCGAGTGGATCAAGAAGCGGGAGGAAGGCCACCAACAGCAGAGGTTACAGAGACGAAGACAAAAGCAAAGGGCATTGGATAGGCGAAATCAGTGGACTGCGGTAAATAATCATACATTGAGGCAGTCTTTAACGATTATTAATTATGGAGAAACGGTCACGTCCCAGGCAAAGACACTGAATGAAACGTGTTGGGAGCCGAATTGAGAAAAGACAAGTGACATGCCCAGAATCAATGGGTGTCAGAATGGATCAAGAATAGGATAATTTTTTTAACAAAGATGATATTCCAAATGCTCATACAAATTTATCATGCACACAATACAATTGATCCTTTGAAAC
>ML813544.1:21437-36774 GCA_009831015.1 Picea engelmannii | reverse complement strand
AGGCGGCGGTAATTGGCACGATCCCAACACATGGCTCCCTGCCTTGCTGACCTGTCCTCTCTCCTACTTCGCGCCAAGTGTCTCTCACTAACACCCCATCCAGGGCTCTAGATACATATTAATTAACCATTTTTTTCTAATACTTTAATAGTCATGAACTATATGAAATTTTTCAATTTTTTATTTTTTTATAGATTACTTAACAAACTGTTTTTGACAATATTGTTTTTTATTATCATAAATTATTAGTGACATTTTTATCTCTTTCTTTTATTATATTCAAGATATTGTGTATTTTTTATTAACATAAGTTTTTACATATTTCAATTTCATGTATTTATATTATTATATTTAAAATCTCAAACAATCCAACAATCACAAACAAAATGGTAAATATCTATTAAATATCTTTCTATTAAAGTTGCAGATCAAATATGCTTATTTATTTTATTATGGGGTAGTTAAAATAAAAATGTCATATACAATTACTATTTATAATCCAAAAGAAATAGCATTAAGCACAAGAAAATGTTAATAAACAACATCGAATAACAATATAAAATGTATGTATATGAAAGTATTATCAATAGGATTCACTTAACTTGTAAAGTAATATAAAAATGTATATAGCCTTATATATGTTATTTATTTTATGCAGAAAATCTAATCATAGAATTGGAAGTATTTATTGGAAGTATTTATTAGTGATATAATAGCCACATATAATATATATTATATATTTGTACAAGGAAAATAGAACACTTCAAATTTTGTGTGTTCACATGACAGATGATAAGGGCATAATGACAGTGACATTGACTGTTTCCATGCACCTTATTAAAAATCATCAACAAAATATTTTAGCTGGCAATGGAAATGGAATACGGATCACAATTTTTAAAATTACACCAAAATATAATTATGATGATGGTGAATGCGATCGTATTATATCAATATATGAAACAAGTATCGTTGAAATAGTGACCACGGTTTATTTTAGCTGGCAATGGAAATGGAATACCGATCACAATTTTTAAAATTACACCAAAATATAATTATGATGATGGTGAATGTGATCGTATTATATCAATATATGAAGCAAGTATCGTTGAAATAGTGACCACGGTTTGCAAAGAATACAATTACATTCCAGATACAACAATCAAACAAGTTGCAGAATATACAGATGTCTATACAATTGGAACAATCGTGGGTGTTGTTGCATTTGCTAAACCTGTTGGGGGTGAAATATATTCTATACATAAAATATTGAAAATCAAATGATAACAAATAAATGATAAGGATTTTGGTAATCAATGTTTTTATTTACTTTTAAATGCTGTTATGTTTTATATCAGATTAGATAACCATGATAAAAATTTATGTAACAACTGCTGTTATCTGAAAAAATTAAATATTTCCTAATTTCAATGGAACAGCAATTACAGTAAGTTAAATTTCCAATAATGTTTCTGAACAACATAACAAAGAGAAAAGATATGAAATATAACATATTCCTTAGAATACCGTCCACATTTATAATAGAGTTAAGACTAAAAGCTGTACTGGAAAAAATAATTGCATCAACAACTGTTGTGAGTATACAAGTGCATATACAAATTTCAAAAACATGACTATTTATAAACATAGCTGAATTTATTATTCATTCGTGATGTGCTATAGGTTGAAGGTCAGTTGAAAGAAACAAATGTATATTCAACACCTTTTGAACCTGTTTGTGCAATCTGTAATTTTCCTACCAGTGCATCCATCATTGATAAATGATAAATGATGGAACGATTGAATATACAAAATGCGATAGGGAATGCCCATTTATTTATCGACAATGTCTAAATAGAATGATCATAAACATGAAGAAAACCACTGTACAATGCATGATTAGAAATCCTATATTGTAGAACGTACATCATTAGAAATCCTATATTTCAGAACCTACTCCCTGATCTATCGCAAATGTCATATGAACATCTTTAAAAAATTATGAGAATTATTCATATGCTACGTGAATTTCGAGTGCAGAGTAAATTTACACTAAACGACGACAATCTAGAACTACATATAGGATGAAAAGAGAAAGGTAAAGCGAAAAAGTCCATTTATAATCACAAAAAGTTTAATTATTAACTTTATTTATTGATAAATGACATGAAAGATTGTTCTAACTAATCCTTCGTTTTGTAGGTTTTTCTATTGGGATGAAACGAGAAGAGATTTTGCTTCCTAAGTGAAATTTGCTTCTTTTATTTATGTAATGCATGACAAAAAATAATGCGTGCTAATGGAAGTTTGCATCAACTTACACAGAGTTGTATCTGTTGCTTCTCGATGACATGACCAGAAATAATGTTTTCGAAGTTCAATATGCATCTAACTTCTACAAAATTGTACTTTTTTCTCACCCATGACATGTACTTTTTTCTCATCCATGACATGGCCAAAAATGAGAACTTTGAGTGGGATGATGCTCTACTCTAATGAATTGAACCATGGCATAGTGCATTTTCATTTAGAAGATGTCTTGTTTGAGGAAATATTATATAAATGATTTTTTTGGGGAATCTTTGTCATTCTTGAGTGGGCAAAAACATATGTAATATTTTAGTTTTTGTTAAGAATGGGCCAATTATAGTATATCAAAAAATGCAATTTCTGGAAAAGTTCTAATGTTTTACATTGTAATATATTGTAAGATATTCGTGTCAATTTTCCATGAGATGTTATGATGTTTTACTAGCCCCTTTGAAAAGTTAAAGAGCTGTAAATTTGTATACTCCTTTTTATATAAATAAGGTTAAGCATTTACAAATTTTGAAAATCAATTTGTTTTTTATTTTATATTTGGGCTTTGTATTGTTTAAGTATATGACAACTTTTAATTTTCTAATGCACTAATATTTTTATGAGATTGTAAAATATCATTCATATGATATGTGTTATTTTTTTTAGATTCTTAATTTTTTTTTAATTGAAATAACAATTTCAAAAGAAACTTACTTATTTGACATGTTTTAGTATTTATTGTTTTTGTTATTGTTATTGAAAAGTTTTCTTAAAATTATAAATATATAGATTAAGTATTTTATTTTGCACAATCAAATATTACAAGAAAATTTTTGAAAAAATTTATATAGATAAGTATTATTTTATTAAGAAATTAATAAATATAATTTTATTTAAATTATAATTTTTTTAATATTAACTTTGACTTTTTGAAAATGAATTGAGTAAGTTGCATCTATTTGAAGAATCTTTATACTTCAAATTAAGCGAAGATTGCATGTCCTTGAAAAATATTTTATATTTCAATTTAGTTAATTGAAGTGTTTGAAATGTGTATTTTGGAGTAAATTATTATGTTAATATTATTTTCTCAACATAGTAATTATTTTCTTATAGTATAAATTATTTTTTTTCTCTCATTATGTTGAAAATAAATTTATATTAGAAAAAAAGGAAAAAGGAAATTATCTAGTGCTATGACAATAGACTAAGTTTTGTGATACAAGAATGACTGCATCAGAAGTATAGATAGTCATGGATCGTGGAGAAATATTCAAAAGAAATATAACTTGTTTATAATTATCTTTATTTATAATTTTTAATATCCAAAAATTGCTTTAAAATAGGTTAAAGAGAGAATTTTAAAACATAATTTTAAAATTATATTAAATAACTTTATATAGAATTCCTTAATTTCATATTTTTATAAAAAATAAATTATTTTAGAATTGAATTAAAATCTTAAATTGAAGGATAAATTAATGTTAATAATTAAGAAGATGTTAAAATTCTTGAAACTTTAGTACTGCTAAGGATATGAAAAATAAAAGTATTGGTTACTAATATTTTAAATAAATACTCTATGTATCTTCTATTCATTTCATTTGCAATTAAAAAAAAATTGTAAATTGGAAAAAAAGATAGGTCATATAAAATGAAAACAAAGAAACATGTTGATTAAAACAAGAATAATGTTGTTTCAAAAAGAAAAAATGGTATGGATATATTTTTGACCTTGAAAATAAACAAATGAGTACTTTAAGAGTTTGGACAAAATTATTTTTAATCATTAATAATTAGAACTAAATTTTTAATGAAAAGACTATATCGTTTAGGATCAATAGAGCTATTAAGCTCTACTTGACAATAAATACATCTCATTATATGAATTTCCAATTTGATTTCAACTATGTCTTGCATAATTATATCAAGCTTTTCTTCAATCATAACCTTCATTCTCTTCGTAATTGACATTTTTTCTTGTCTCTTCGAATTTTTGACAAGTACAATTATTTTTCTCTTTTTGGAGATTATGGATAGACATCCTCATATTCTTTGTTCATTCTCCAAGATAACTAGCCATAAGACTAGTAGGCATAGTAGGAAATCTAGATTCAAGGATTCGTGAGTTGTAGGAAACTACAAATATCTCTAGGATGTCATGAGTTGCAACATAACAGGTTTCAACAGTTTCCAAATTAAGTTGATCTTGATCAATGTATTTTTATTACCAGTACTGTCTTAGATACTTCCATGAACCAAGTATAATCATCTAGATTTACTGCAACGATCCAAATAAACAAGATGCAAATAAGAAAATTATGTTGGTTTTTTATACAAGTGTAATGATGATCATATCGATTTAAATCTAGAGAAGTATAAAATTACTGATTTTATTCATAATAATTAATTTTATTCATTATAGTTCATTTACAAACTATTTATCACAATGCCCTTTCAGGTCATTATTTCTCAATTGCAGTTTAACCGATAGAAAATGTGATACATGTTGAATTTATTTCCATACGTGGTCGGTATAATAGTTATTATCCTTCTTAGGAGAATAAATTAGACATCACTATATGGTTATTAATCAATGGTGGAAAACATTCACTAGGATTTGAACTAATGTTGAACTATTGGTTTTCATTGGTATCAACCCTTGGAGAGTGATCTTAGAGATTGATGTCAACCATTAGAGATTGATGTCAACCCTTGGGGAAGCCTAGAGCCCCAGATATGTGGATGTGATCTTTGGATAGTTGGTTATCATTTGTATGATTGAGTTTTATTGTGAGTTAGTTGATGTCATCATATGTAATGTATACATTTGATGAAGTCTACATGAAGCCTTGGAGGTGTGGTTATGGAACCTGAAGTTTGTTGAGGAATATGGACATGAAGGATAGTACAAATTCAAGTAAGATACTCATATATGGATAAATATCATCGTGTCATTTCCAGTTATATGTGGAATGCCACATGATTCCTCATGGTTAGGGAAATATGGCCTTGTAAAGTTGGAAGCCCCGAAGAGTGGTTGAGAGCCCCTAGTTGGTTACAAGTCTTAGTCAAAGGGTAAAGTTTTTGCAACAAGAAATCCCTAAAGTAAGGAGAGAGGTTACTATGAAAATGTATATAAACACTTCAACGATTCTCTCATAAATAATACATACTTATATTGAAGATCTATCTTGTGAATGTTATGGTTTATCTTTTCGCTAGTTTGTGATGACATTTTTCTGAAAGTTTGAAGGTGAAAGTCTTGGAGTTGCAACTGTGAGTAACTCTAGTATCTGAGGAATCCATGAGTTCAAGGTCATAAGGGCACAGATGTACGCAGGATTTAGTGGAGAGAAGCATGGATATTGGAAGATTGTAGGAAAATAAATCATGGATATGTGAAAATCTTGTGAAAGGGTGAGAATATATGTTGGTACCCAGTTGTTAAGGACTATGGAAGAAGTTACAAGACAATTTACAATACAAGAGGTCAGCTACAGGCTGAGAGGTAAGTTTTAACAATTATGGTTATGGTGTTATGGTACATTCATGGTTATGATAATATGATGTTATGGTAAATTGATTAGAAGTATTATTTCTTATCAAGGTGCATGATTTGGTTACATGTTATGGTGCATACTTGAGTTTTGGTATATTGTGTTGTGAGGTTGCATATTGGTGATATTGAGGAGTATGCTAGAGGCATGAATTTTTGGGATTTGACATATGAATTGAGGCACATCATTGGATGCATGGAGCATGTTGGTTGAGGTATACTTGGTGAGACGCATTGTTGGTTCATATCTTGTTTTATTGGTATATAGTGTATGGCATGATATGGTATATGATTGGTACATAGTATGGTGTTGATGTACATGGTTGATGTGTATGGTTGGTGCATGGTTGGAACATGGTTGGCACTCAATCTGGTACATGGTATAGGATTGGTACAATATTGATACATGATATGGTACAAGTTGATTGTATAGGTTAATGATACAAGTTGTGGTATATGGATGATTATTGGTATGATACATGTGTCATTGCATGGTTGATGCATGTGTTGTGATTCAAGTTGATGGTTTGGTACATTATTGGTAGATGCACGTGTTGGTGATGTTGGGCATCTATTTTAGAGGTTCCCTTGGTATATGATCCATGTGAGAGGATCTATTTGCATATCAGTGATAATGACAGGTTGGATAGGTCGATCAGTGACAATGGCAAGTTGGACAGGTTGATGTGATAGGTTACATGTTGACGTGACAGTGATAGTAGCCATGATTGTGGTAGTGACAATTCGTTCTACACTTATATTTCAGGGTGGAAGGAAAGGGAAAGGAAAGGGGATTGTATCCTTCTTCCTGTTGGAGCCATAGAATAAGGGATTTGTAGCATCCTTCAGGTTGGAGCTTGAGAATTAGGGGGTTGTAGACTCCTTCTAGTTGGAGCCAGATAATTCAACTAGTTGTAGATTCCTTTAGGTTGGAGCCTAAAAATAGGGGGTTAGAGCCTCCTTTCAGTTGTAGCTGGAGAATTTGGAATTTGATGCTTCCTATGAATAAATTATTGATATATATAAGAAATCATTCTTTGGTTTTATCCAATTTGGGTTTCCACATAAATAGTGGTGTATTTTTTTCTTGATGTGATGTTAGTTATATTCTTATGATATATATTGAATGCAATGATACATTGATGGTAAATTGTTGAACATTGTTGATAAAGTGAAAGAATATATATTGTGGTTAAAAGTGGTATAAATTGCTCATACTGATTCACCTCCCCCTCTTTGTATTCCAACAATTGGTATTAGAGTGGGTTCCTTCAGGAAATAATTTAACCATTGGAAGGAAGATCATGGAGAGAAACAATTTGTATAGAAATGATATACCACAATTCGATGGTCAAAAAGGTCAAAAGTATGATATGGGGAGTAACATAATGAATTTTTTTTTAGGGGAACATGGATATTATGTTTGGAAGTCAGTTGATACATGATAAAATGCTACAAAGAAACCAAAAACTACGGCCATGAAGGAATTGAAAAGGAACAACAAAATAACATTGGATTTTATAATGGAAGGATTACTTGATTCAGTAAAGGAAAATGTGGGACAATGTTTATCAACTAAATAAATTTGGGATAAGATGCATAATCTCTACTTTGAGGAATCTTCCATCACAAAGCTAGATAATGCTAAAGAAGATGCAAGTACAAAAATAGAGGTAAGATGCTCATCATGTCAGACAAAACAACATACATGAGTTATTTTCCTTTAATTGTGAAGAGCGCGAACATGTTGAAATTGAATTCCCTTATTTGAATTTAAAGTGATGAGACAAAAAATCCCAATGAAATAGAAGACAACCCTAAGATTGAAAAGGAAAAGAATCATGAAGTATAATTTAGTCAACGAGAAAGAGAACTTGAAGATAAAATAATCACATTGAATATCCAACTTGAATAATTAAAACAAACAGAAGAAGTCATGAGGAATTAGATGTTGAATAAATAAGAATCTCATAATGCCAACTCCAGAGAAGTCTAGAAAACAATCATGATGTTAAAGGGTCAGCTAGAAGAAGCTAGAACGATTGAAGAAACTCTTGAGGATCAGAAGCAGTGTTTGGAAATCAAAATAACAACACTAAAGGAAGAAGCATACAAGAGAGAGAAGATATTAACATATCATCCTAAGGAAAGAAATCACGACTTAAATCAACTTGAAGAATAATTTGGTCAAGAAGAGAAAAGACTTGAAAAATAAATCATCTCCTTGAAGATCAAACTTGAAGAAGAAAAGAGGACGAAAGAAGTCATGAAGACTCGAATGTTGAAGAAAGAGGAAGAGGTTGAGAAGCTTGAAGAATCATTTTTTACATTGAGAATAAAAGTCATCAAGAATGATGAGAAGACAAAAACATCCACATCATAACTAGAGAATGTTGAAGTGAAACACTCTAAGTTTCCAGAAAAGAATAATGATCAAAAGTGTAAAAGTTATGCAGAAGTACCCAAGGGAAGGAGCCATGGTCAGCCAAAATCAAAGAAAAATGAAAGAGATGCATCTTCAAGAAGATCCTCCACATTCAAGCCACAAAGAAGCTTCAATCATGATCATGATCATCCAAGGAAGGAATTAAGAAGGACTACACCAAAAATAATACCATTCACTCCCAAGTATGTAAATTTCTTTTATGGTCATTGTTTTTATTGCACTAACTCTCAACATAAAGTAGCTAATTACTGGGATTATGGAAGAAATGTTCAAACAAGAAATACTTATGCAGCTCCACATAATATTAAATGTTACAAATTTCGTAATTATTATCACATAGCTCGTGATTATAGAAGCATGATGGCTACTTATATGAAAGAGAAAATTGATATCGGATATAAGAAAGTGTGGAAAATAAAACAAGAACAGGTAAAGAAAGATCAAATAAATGAAGGAAACCCATAAGTCATACTCTCGGGATTGGAAATAGTACGAGAGAAAGATAAATACACAAGTAGAAAGAAAGAAGTCATAATTCAAAGAGATGATGAGTCTACAGATGAAGACGAAGATTACTCTGCATTAGAGCGGTTATTTTTCTTAGCCACCAGGCTTGGAGACTCCGAGTGAACATGAATGTTAAACATGGGGATTCAATGCAGTAGATATTACAGATCAAAGAACCATCCTTCAAGTAAATTTGAAGTATTTGTAGAGACATATTCAAAGCAATTATGTAGCAGAAGTATAGAATGAGATATTGATTGATCGATTGAGAAGTAGTATTCCCACACAGGTATCATTTGGCAGTTACACATGCATATGTTTGTGATTGTATTGAACATATATATTCAGGAAGGGATATCTTCAGCACAAGTTGTTCCAGACATGCATATTTTGATGAGCAGATAGATCAGATGAATGGACATATTTTATTCAATCGGATAAATAGGAACATGTGATTATCAATTATAGCATATTCAGGTGAATCCTTCATTATAGTTCAATGATAGATGGGTCAACATTTTGGACAATTGAGTAGAAGGGTTATGAAGAGTTTGTGACATATGGACAAAGATGGATTCATTATTTCTTAGGAGGTATAAGAAACACATGTCATATGAATAGTAACATATTTACAATTGGAATCGATGGAATCAGTTAGTCACAGAAAATAAAATCAGTAAAAGGCACAAAAGAACAAGAAAAGAGAAAATGTCAATAGAATATATATCATCAAATGGAAATCATTGAATAGTGTTGTCAAGTGAACATGACAAGTGATTGAATAAATCAAGTAATGAATGTTTTTATATATGTCAGTGAATTTCAAGAAGAAGCACCAATGGACAATAAGAATCACTCGAAGTGAGGAAAGGAAACATATACAGGTAGCCTTACATTGATATACACAATATCTTACAGAGAAGTCAAATGAAGAGAAATAATCAAATAAATAAATCCAAAAAGGAAGATCAGTAACATACATATAGGGACACATACCCACAGGGGGAGATATTCTCTTTCCCATGATTGGTTGAAGAAGGTACAATGTCAGGAGGAGACATATCAACATGTGGAGTTAACAGTTGGTCAATGAGGAAGAGAAATAACAGAGACATGAATACATGGAGAGCATCCCTAAGGGAATATATCCTTTTACATTGATGTCAAAGGGGGGAATATAGAAACACTAATGAGGCACGATGATCATAGGTGAGCATGAGCATGAGCATTTTCATCTCTAAGTGTTGCCATCAATGCAAAAGGGGTAGAATGTTGGACAATTGGTTGTCATTGATGTGAACCCTTGGAGAGAGATTTTGGAGATTGATATCAGCCCTTAAATATTGATGTCAACCCTTGGATAACTATGGAATCCCTAGAGATGTGGATGAGATTGTTATAAATTTGTTTATCATCTGTATGATCGAGTTTTATTGTGAGTTAGTTGATGTCATCATATGCAATGGATACATTTGATGAAGTCTACATGAATCCACATAGGTCTGGTTATGGAACCTCAAGTTTGTTGAGGAATATGGGCATGAATAACAACACAAATAAAGGTAAAATACTCATATATCGACAATACTCATTATGTCATTTCCGGTGATATGTGGAACGCCACGTGGTTCCTCGTAGTTAGGGAGATATGGCCTCAAAAAGTTGGAAGCCCCGAAGAGTGGTCAAGAAGACCATAATTGGTTACAAGTCTTAGTGAAAGGGTCAAGTGGTTGCAACAAGAAATCCCTAATGTAAGGAGAGAGCTTAATATGAATATGTATTTAAACACCTCAAGTAGTATCTCATAATGAGATACATACTTATATTGAAGATCTATCTTGTGAATGCTATGGTTTAACCTTTTGCTAGTTTGTGACAAACTTTTTCTGAAAGGTCTCAGGTGAAAGTCTCAGAGTTGCAGAAACTATGAGTAACCATAGTTGTTGAGGCATAAGCGAGGTACACTTAATAAGGGAGATAATGTATGCAGGATGCAGTGGAGAAAAATGTATATATCTATGGGTTGTAGTAAAGGAAGACATGGATATGTGAAAAGCTTGTGAAAGGGTGAGAATAGATATTGGTACCTAGTTCCTAAGGATGGTGGAAGAAGTTACAGGTTAGTTTATAGTACAATGGGTCAGCTACACGATCATAGGTAAGTTTTAAGGGTTATGGTTATGGTGTTATGGTACATGCATGGTGTCGATAGTATGATGTTATGGTACATTGATTAGAAGCATTATTGGATATCAAGGTGAGTGGTTTGGTTACATGTTATGGTACATATTTGAGGCTTCATATATTGTGTTATGAGGTAAATCATCTTGGTGATATTGAGGAGCATGATAGAGGCATGCATTTGTGAGATTTTATATATGACTTGAGGCACAAAATTGGATGCATGGTACATGTTGGTTGAGTTCTACTTGGTGAGATACATTGCTAGTTCATATCTTGGTTTATTGGTATATGGTGTATGGCATGATATGGTATATGATTGGTACATAGTATGGTGTTTATTTACATGGTTGATGTGCATGGTTGGTGCATGGTTTTCACATGATTAGAACTCAATATGGTACATGGTACAATATTGATACATGATATGGTACAAGTTGATGGTACATTTTATGATTGATACTCAAGGCTTTGTATATTGTGTTATGAGATTTCATCTTGGTGATATTGAGGAGCATTCTAGAGGCATGTATTTGTGAGCTTCGATACATGAGTAGAGGCACAAAATTGGATGCATGGTATATGTTGGTTGAGGTCTACTTGCTGAGACAAATTGTTGGTTCATATCTTGATTTATTCATATATGGTGTATGACATTATATGGTATATGATTGGTACATATTATGGTGTTGATGTACATGGTTGATGTGCATGGTTGGTGGATGGTTTGCACATGGTTGGCACTCAATATGGTACATGGTACAATATTGATACATGATATGGTACAAGTTGATGGTACATGTTGATGATATAGGCTGTGGTATACGATTGATGCCTGGTATGGTACATGTGTTGGTCCATGGTTGATGCACGTGTTGTGATACAAGTTGATGGTTTGTTATATGCTTGGTAGAGGCATCTGTTGGTGATGTTGGAAATATAGTTCAGAGGTGTACTTGGTATATGATGCATGTGAGAGGATCTGGATGAGTATCAATGACAATGACAGGTTGGACATGTTGATCGGTGGCAGGTTACATGTTTATGTGACAATGACAGTTGTAGTGATTATGGTAGTGACAGTTTGGTCTACACTTATATTTTATGGTGGAAAGATTGGGAAAGGAAATGGGGTTCTATCCTTCTTCCGGTTGGAGCCGAATAACTATGTATTTTTAGCTTCCTTCCAGTTGGAGACGAATAACTAGGTATTTGTAGTTTCCTTCAGGTTGGAGCTTGAGCATTAGCGGGTTGTAGCCTCCTTCTAGTTGGAGCCATAGAATTCAGGTATTTGTAGCTTCCTTCAAGTTGGATCTTGAGAATAGGGGGTTGGAGCCTCCTTCCAGTTGTAGCTGGAGAATTTGGAAATTGCTTGTTCCGATGAATGAATTCTTGATATATATAAGAAATCATTTTGTGGTTTTCTCCCATTTGGGTTTACACATAAATGATGGTGTACTTTGTTCTTGATGTGATTTTGATGTGATGTTGTTTATATGCGTATGCTATATATGTTGAATGCAATGATACATTGATGATTGTAACATCGAGTTCCATCGATCACATTATCGCATTGACTTATTCTTTGAGGACACTTGAGAGCAAGTGATCTGGTATAAAACTTGATACATTATGATTTTCAGTTTAGTTTATATGTTTATGCCTCGATTATGAGTTTTACTGTGATGAGCATTGAGAGTTATATGTTGTTCTAGATGTATGTATTGATAGGTATTATTATGAGGTTTTTTGAGTGTGGAGGAAACGTGACAAGTTGATGATGTAGATGGCATCAATAAAATTCTTTGGACTTCGGATTGAATCAAGAAGTGGACTTATATTTTGGTTTGAGTATTTGAACTATACACATATATCATAGATGATGAATTTTATATGGATCTCACGTATATGGATTATTAAAATTATTTTTGTCAATTGATGTAAGCTTGGTGATGCTTGCTAATCCAAATCACAGATGAGGTAAAGGGGTCATACACTGAACCAAATATATGAGGGAGAGGTGTGGCAACGTCCTTTTCACATCCTACTAGCACTCTCGCTGTGACCTAAATAAAAGGTTAATGATTACTTTGTTTCTAAAGGTCCATGATGTCATGAGGGAAGACTAAGACACTCTCTCACGAAGAAATCTAAGGGGAACACAATAAAGAGAAATCATTATTCCTTATAAAATACCTTAGCCTCTCATAAGGTCGACCAATGGAGTGTTGACTCTAAGTGTCCGATAAAATTTCAAACTAGTCAAAGGCAAGTGACACCCTTGGAACATGAATGTGCATCTTGAAGGGAATGCCGCGGAAGCAAAATGGTGAGTCAATAAAAATTATGGGTCTAGAAAATAAAAATAAAAATTCTTAAACCTTGTTAGAAAAGAGCATACAATTAATTAGTAAATTAAACTAGAAACCTAACAATAGTCTAAGTCTAAGATTTTTAAATAAATAAAACATTCAACTTGATTAAGGGAAGTAAGTTAGACTTAATAATATTAGAAAAAAAAATAAGAATAAAATTTGGGTATATGCACAAGTGTCCATGAAAATAATAAAAAGAAATTAAAAAAAATATATATATATATCATGAGAGAATAGTTTGTCAACATAGAGTTAGTATCTTAGGTGAATCAACCAGTAATACTATCTAAAAGAACACTTCTAATCACACTCAAACTAAAATTTAGTTGGGAGACAAAATAAATGACGGATTGGAGAACTAAGAAACTACTACGAGAAAAAATAGGAACAAATTGGGGAATGTGAGTGAAAATTTCTAATTAATTAAAATAAAAAGAGAATTAACATGTGCAAGTTGGGGAGAGTATGACATGTGGTGTGGGTGAATAATCCTTAATTTATTTATTAAAATTAGTTAATTATGCATGAGAAGACATGTGTCAATGCAATTTTTCCTATAAAATAAATGGAGAGGAGGATAGAGTCACCCTATTTTTGGATGAATGTTATGCCACTAAAATTTGTATTGGCTAGTTTACTTGTGGAGAGTTGGGTTGTAAACTTGTGCAAGAGGTGGAAGCCTCTCCTTGCAAGGGAAATTTTGTGCTATCCCTTTGCAACTCGGGGATAGGGGGAAAAGAATTCCCCTAGCATTGACTTAGAGGTACCAGTGAAGTCCTTAGATTAATAGGCTAGAGGAAGAAAAGTTCCCTTAGCATTCACTGGGAGGTACCCGTGAAGTCGTTGGATTAATAGGTGGGGGGAAAGAATGACGCACACAAGCTTCAAATTGAAGAACATCCCAATGTTCACATTCATTGGTTACAATATTCAATATTTGTTATTATGGTGTTGATTTAATTATATTAATAGATATTAACCATTAGACTTCAATTGAATTGTACCTCGATTCGATGGGTTGATTGTATTGGATTTCTCTTATAGAATTCCTGAAAATTTCATCTCTATTTGAAAAGTTTTAATTGAAAGAAAAAAATTACGCTGGATGGAAGAATTTACTTATGTGGACTGTTATTATCTGCTATGCATATCAATTAACCAGAACAATGTTGAAAACTTTTAATAATCCATTGTGACCTTCAACCCTTCCATAATTATTGATTTGTGTTATAACTGCGTTATTCTTTGGAACCCGACTGTTATTCATCTCAGAAATCTGAAATTGGTTCTTGTGGGAATCTCTGAATTTAATACTAATGTGATAGGTGTTCACAGTTAGATTTACAATCTTTAACAGTGTCATGACATTACGCCAAGTTTCCAATATGCACTTTCTCTTTTGATATATTGATGTTATTTTACTGTAGATAGACATATACGTTATCAGATTGAGATATGTTTCCAAGTATACAAGGATATGGATCTAAGTTTTCCAAGACTACCCGCAATAATTAATTTAATAACATCCTCTACAACTCATGGAGAAGGTTGGACTAACCTGCTTGAATTGAAACCGGGACTTACCTCATCGACTTCTAGATTCGTTGCATCCATATTTAGGTTTCTGCTACCTTTAACTTCCAAGAAATTGACCAGTTAGAGTTTACCCAATAATTTTAGATCTTGAACTTCCGCCAAATCTTCTCAATTAGTCTTACTTACTAATGGCTATTTCAAATTCAGGAGCATTTCTAGAATTTAAGTTTTCATTCAGACTTGGATCGAATTCTTCTCGGGTTGTTTGAAAATGTCTACCGCGTGGAGATAGAGGATAGTGACATTTTTTACCACTAGCACAGCCGCTAATTTGCGGCTGAGAACGCCGAAAGGCCGTCAGTCTGAACCTCCTCGTGGCCAACACATCAAACGCGCGCGAGGGGAGGCTGGAGGTTGAAACCGGTAAAAAAA
>ML813543.1:96941-119336 GCA_009831015.1 Picea engelmannii | reverse complement strand
ACTCAATTCCATTTTTAAACAAATGATACTTGTTCTCATGGTGATGAAAAATGGCTCTTCTATCATATAAGTATGGGCTTCCAAGAACAATACCAAAAATATCCAATGGAATGACATCAAGCTCTACCTCATCTATATAGTTTGTAGTGATGGAAAATATGAGTTTACACCTTCTTGTCACATGCAATTTGGCATTGTCACATATCCAACCTAATGGGTATGGTTTAGGATGAGGAGTAGTTTCCAAATCTAGTTTCTTGACAATGTCTTCAGAGGTAAGGTTTGCTTGTGATCCCGTATCAAAAAGAGTATCTATCTTGGTATGTTTTGAAATAACCCTTATGTGAAAGGGTAGAAGAAGTGGAAGATGGAGGTGAAGGATGTGGAGTATCACCATTCCCTCCATTTCCTTTTGGATTTTTATCACCACTATCTCCCTTGTCCTTTGAAGGGTTGGATCTTTCACCTTGCGACCTTGCATTCCTTTCTTCAAACAAGACTTTCACAATTTCTCTCATATCCATGAAAGCCTTTTCGAGATCTTCATATTCAGAAGGAATATTTTCATGACCCTCTTCATGACCCATAATTGGTGAATGCCTCCTTGAAGCTTGAGGTGATTGTATAGTCCTTCTTCTTGAAAGTTGAGAACTTGGCTCTACAAGTTGATCTTCTCCTCTTGTGAGCTTCAACCTTGTGAGCATCAGAAAACAAACACTTGCAAATAATCAAGCCTTCAAAAACCTATGCTCTGATACCAACTTGATCTAAAAATGAAGAGGCTTGTATCTTTGAAATATTTGCAAGTTTTTAATTAAGTGTTCTTAGGAAAAAGGATCAATTTGCAAACACATAATTTAGAGAAACTTTCACATTCAAGATGAAGATAATAACCAACAAATAACAGTGAATAGTAAACACATAACATAGCAAATAATAAAGGAGTTCACCCCTCTCTTGGGATACATCTCCTGGTCCAGCTTCCAATGGATCTTTTATATTATTTTCTTAAAGTGCTAAAATTAGTGCTTTACAGTGCTCAAAATGCCAAATAGATGGCTCCAATGGCTCCAAAATATCCAAAAACCCCAAGCTGGGTTTTTTTTGGCACCCGGTTTGGCCAAAAAATGAAGAGGATAGGCTTCCTGGAAGTTTCCCCTTCAAGCATGTTATCTCTGGTTCGCCAAATCACACCTCTGTGTGAGTAACCTAGCTTCTAGGTGTTTCCCGTGCCTAAACCCAACACTCGCATGCATTCTTGTGATTGGTGCCAAAGTGTCGCACCGTTAGCGGATTTAGGACCCCCAAAGGTGGAGGTGTTGGGTGCATGGGGGTCCATATGACCACATCCCAGCGCTTAAATAAGGGTCATTGCAAGAATGGCTAAGGGCGCGCCAAGTGTTGGGCTACAACAACGACCGTTTGAAAACAAAACCTGTGCTCCATTTATTTGGTGGTCACATGGAGGGGAGCATATACAACCGAGGCTGGGGCTAAGCCCCATCTTGGAACCCGCACCAAAAGTTAACATTTAAAACTTTAAATAAAATTCAACCCACATATGTGTTAAGTAACATCACGTGGGCTGGCAGTAGCCTAGCCCTTGCCAAGGCGTTGACCATGTGGTAGGTCCAAGGTTCGAACCCCATGGACTGCATAATATTTTACCCAACAGCAAGGTGCCATGTGGAAGCCTATGTATGGTCCACATGGCACCACCCAATTCGTCCACCTAACATGCCACGTGTCCAACCATAATTTTCCATTCGACTGTCCACGTCAGCATATGCTACGTCAACACTTGCCACATCTGCCACGTCAGCCTCTGCCATGTCAGCAACTGCCACATCAGCACCTACCACATCAACACCTGCTACATGTACCACATCATCACCTGCCACATATGCCACATCAACATCTTCCACGTCAACCTCTGCCACATTAGCACCTACCACATCAGCACCTGCCACATCAGCTTGTACGGATTGTACAACAATTTTTTTCTTATTTGGAAAATCGAACAAAATGCGATATCTCACTCATACAGTGTCTGTTTGAACCCGTTTAAGTTGCGTTAGGTTCATCAGGACGAGGACTATGCCCCTGTTTGTTTTGAAGCAATTATGAGCACTTTGAATTTTCAGCAAAATTTGATCCCCTGGATCAGTTGTCTCCTCCAAACCTTTCTCTCCATCCAGAGGAATAAGGCAAGGGGATCCACTTTCTCCCTTCCTATTCATCATAATGGCGGAATGGATGAGTTGAGACATTAAAGTAGCCATTATAGATCACTCCCTCTCTGGTCTCACTCCCCATGGAATATCTCCCCCCATCTCGCACAGTCAGTTCATGGATGACATACTCCTAATGGGCGTACCCACAATCTGAGAAGCTCTTCACATCCGCTCTATTATCAACCTTTTCTGCACTGCTTCAGGCATGGAATTCAATCTCTTCAAATCCCTAATTTTCTTCTTCAATACGCCCATCTAGATCCAACACCACATTACACAGTTACTGGGGTTTACCCGTAGCACCCTCCCTTCCAAATACCTTGTCATCCCCCTAATTGACAACTCGCTATGAAATAAATCTTGGGACGCTCTTCTTTCCGGCTTTCAGAAAAAAATCTCCTTGTGGTCCTTTCTCTCCCTCAATCTACCTGGTTACCTCATCCTCCTCAAGCCTTTCCTCCAAGCCCTACCAATCTACATATTCTCAGTGCTTTCTACCCCAAACTTCATCCTTAGCATGTTATGAAATATTCAAAGGAGATTCATGTGGCAGGGAACCAAAGAGGGGCAAAAAATGACTCTAGTCAGTTGGAAAAAGGTGTGCAGACCGAAGAAGGCAGGGGGACTCGGTCTCAGAGACCCATCTATCCTCAATAAGGTTCTCAGTGCAGAAATTTGGTGGAGATGGTTAATAAGACCACAAGACCTTTGGGTGCGCCTCTGAAGAAGAAAATACACCCCAGCCACTCTGGAAAGGGAGCTAATTAGGTGGAATGGTCGAAGCCCTAGATCTCTTATTTGGAATGTGGCTAGGAACAATAGGGGACTCAAAATGGATCACTCCTTCTGGGAATTACAGAGTGGAACTTTATCTCTTTTCTGGAGCGATTCATGGCAGCAAATTCCAACCCTTATCTCTAAGCCCACTCAGAGAAATTTCATTCCCCTCATGTCAGATGCAGTCCTCCTCAAAGTGGTTGACTTATGGATTCCAGAAGCTTCAAGGGACACCTGACACAAATGGAAAAACACCCACAAAGATCTGACCATCCCTCGTGACTTAAATCTCCAACCATTGCTAGATCATCTCAACTCAAGGAGAATCTTCAGTCAACAAGGGGAGGACATCCTCAAATGGGGTCACACCACCACTGGCACCTTTAACATTCAATAATCTTACTTACTTAGTGCAGGCCATAGATCCTTACCAAAAGAAGAGGTCTGGGGAAATATTTGGGGAGCAAAGATTTGGCCAAAAATTAACACCTTCCATTGGTTAACGACACACAATAGCATTCTTACTTGGGAAAACTTAAGAAAAAGAGGCTTTATAGGCCCTTCTTGGTGTCACCTATGCGGTATAGAGGAGGATACACAAAATCATCTTCTCAATCGTTGCTCCTATAGTTCGTGTATCTAGGATCACAGTGCTAGCATCATGAGAACCATGGACAGGAACCGTACAAGTATCCGGGAAACAATCGAGGGATGGCGAGAGTTAAATTTTTAGTCTCCCATCCTTAACAAAATTTGGTAGCTTCTTCTTGGATTCATTCTTTGGAAAATATGGAAGGAACGGAATCGACGGATATTTAAATCAACCTCCCAGAATTGGCAAGAAGTCTGGACCAAAATCCAATCCAATATTAAAGAAACAATCTACTTGCACCATTGGACGGACTAGGACTTGAACTGCCCAAAGAATGAGTGTCTCATCCTCACTACAGTTCTCAGTCATAAAACCAGCCCCTCCCACTGGGAGGCTCCGCAAAAAGGATTCTACAAAATAAATTTCCAAGGAGCCTCCAAGGGGAATCCAGGACCTGCAGGATATGGAGCAGCCATTCACAACAACAAAGGGGAGATCCTCCACATCATTGTTGAAAATATAGGGCATAACACCAACAATGCAGCGAAAATATAGGGACTACTCAAAGGTTTGCAAGAAGCCAAAGAACAAGGGCTATCCCTCCTCATAGTAGAAGGCAATTCATAGATAGTCATTAATCTCCTCTCTCATCTCCTCAATGGTGCATATCCGAAGAAGATATTCCCAAGTTGGAGACTCATGAACGAACTAATAAAAATCAAGTCAACTCTCCAGCCTCACTGGGTAATTCTTATTTCCCACGTTTGAAGAAAATCTAATCAAGTAGCAGATATGTTGGCAAACTTTGGGGTAGACTTGGAGGAAGGAGACTTCTCATGCTCCCCGACCTCTTCTCCAACCCACCCTTTCATGATTTCTTGTAGAAATATGGCTCACAACAAGGACCAGCCCCCGTATGGGGTGCCCTAAGTCTCAACTCACGGACAACCAAAAGGGAGGCCACCTGGCCAGACCTCCTGCCACCTGGATCTGGCTCATACGTACCCTCCCTCTACCGTCACCTTATGCGTTTAAACCACCAGTTGTCATTACTTGGATCTCAATCGACGTCAGCCTACTGTAAGCACTTGACGACTTGCTTTGTGGGAATTTTAATGGGGATGGGATGGACGAAGTCGCAGTCCCATCACCAGTTCAACAATGGAGGTTTTAGGCCAGAGACTTGGTGCACCAAATCTCATTCAATCCCTCGGACATCGAAGTCTCATCCCTTCACGGTTTTTGATGCTACCCTTTCACTCTGGTTCAAGCTCCTCTTGTCCTCCTTGCCCTCAACTTCCATCATTTCTTCATGTATTTTGAAGTTCCACTATGTATTGTTGGTCCTGTGCTCATCTAGCAACCCCTCGCACTCTCCCTTCATGTTCTTTATCTAGTTTCCTGAGGCCTTTTCTATGCCTCGTCTCCGGGGAAAATAGAAGAGGGGAGTGACCTAGTATGCAGCTAGAGGAAGGGTAGCATGCGAGCGTGGCTCTCCCCCAAAAATTGAGGTCACCCCCAACCTGAAGCCCATTGTTTCTCCCACTCCTTCTCATCTGACTCGAGAAAGTACCTCGGACCTCTCCCCGCTGTCGAATCCCTTTACCTATCAAATCGAATGGTTCAACAATCTAGGAAATTCACTTGGCTTCACTCCACATCCTCCCTCCCCACTTCACCGCTCTCCACCTCCTCCTTCCATATCTCGCCACCATCCTCCTTTGCCTCCCATCACCTCCACAACCCCCTTTTCTTCAGCTCTCTCCTCTGACTCTCCACTTTCCCATTTTCCCCCCTCAACCTGCTCCCAATGTGCATAAAGAGAAGCTCTCGAGGAGTCCCTGGATGACCTCAAGCATGGATCAGGGGATTTCAAGACCACCATCAACGATCTACAAAATAAGGAAATAGAGCGTTGGCGATGCGTAGACCTCTTGATGACTTTCTTGCAGGACCTCCACCAAGCTATCCTGGATAGATATGAGCTTGACAAAGAAAACTTGCATGTGCGTCAGGATTTCATGGGGCAAAGGACCCCGGCATCAGTTAATTCCCTCTGGTTCAGGTTTCCTATTTCTATGTTTTTAGTTAATTTATAGCATAATATTTTTGGCCATGCGAGGCCACCCAATTTCAGGAAGTTTGGTCTTAGTAATTTTTGGTCTCAGTTTAGAATTCAGAAACTATGCCCTGCGTGGCACTGTAGATCATCACATTCTATCGCTCTGCAAGTTTTTCATCATTATTTTGAATTTTTGGCCATGTGGCAAGCATTGGTTTCCCATCAGGGAAATGCTTCCACATCCAAATATGCTAGATAGATAGCTATAATCTTCAGGCTTTGCAGGATTTAATATAATTTCTAACTTACAAAAACAAAAATATGGAATTAGACAACTAAACTAACTTGCATGCATAAAGGAGTTATGGGAAACATTGAGGAAGGTCTGAGATGGAGGGGGAAATGGATAGAGAAGAGAACATTAAAGAGAAAGATCCCATTATGATGGATCAAGAGGAGATCTAGTAAATTATGCAGAAGGAAGGAATGACACGCAGTGGAAGACCCTACCAGTATAAGCTCAATAGGAAGAAAAGAGCAGTAGCCGAGAGGGAAGGCTTCGAAAGTGATGAAGAGGAGGTAGAGGATCTCCGTGTTCTGGATCACATCGAAGAGATACTGTGTGCCACATATGAAAGAAATACTATAGGAACAAGATCTAATGAGGAAGAAATTACCCCTGTCCAGATCCAAATCAATATAGAACCTACAACCCCATGTATGATTAGCACATTAGCAAACAAATATTTGTTTAGAGAACAAGTGACTGATGATCAGAGGAATCTAGGAGATCAGAATAGAAGTGAGGGTAAAAGTGGAATTACCAGTAGTAGTGTATGTAGTGGTACAAGTGGAAGTACCAGTAGCAACACCAGTGGGAGTTCAAGTTCGAACAATAGTACACAGATAGTAGTACCACACAGAGCAGGTACAACAAATTCTACAATGACAGGTGTAGATTCAACAAAAGTATTACCATAGTTTCATGGGGATGGATCAGAAGACCCATCGAAGCACCTATTCATGTGTGAGCGAATATGGGAAGCGAAAAGAGTCACTGATAAGGCAACAAAAGTAGCATAGCTAGAAATAACATTCAGAAATTGTGCGCTGGATTGGTATATGAATATAGCAATAAAAAATCCACAGGGTGCGTCAGGAACAATAACAGAGATCAAAAAGGCATTGATCACGGAGTTTTAGAGGCCAAAATTAGAGGATCATTTTATGAATGAGATGATTGAGGTTAGACAAAAACCAAGAGAGTTTGTATGGGACATCGATCATAAGTTCAAGACATTGAAAGGTAAACTAAAGTATCCCATTTCTGACATGTAACATAGACAGTTGTTTATAAACTCTTTGTTACCACACTTCAAATATCCATTGAGACAACATAAATTTCAAACCTAGGTAGAGGAACTGCAAKCAATGATGAAGTTAAAAGAGAATGAGTATAAGCAGATAGATCCAACTATAGAAGAGATGAAGGAAGACCCGAAGAACTTAACAATGCAATTAAATAAGAATAAAAGTATGGAGAAGAGAGAAGCAATGTGGTGTACCCTGTGAAGATCTGAGGGACATCACAAGAATGAGTGTCCGACATTTGCGCAGTACTTGGGAGTAGGATTTAAAAATCCACTATCGATAGGAGGGCCATGGTGTGAAATATGAAAGACACATGGGCATGATCTATATCATTTCTCTAAGATGCATAAGTACAAGATAGAACCAAAGAGCACTTTTTGTAACTTTTGTAAGTCAATAAGACATGAAGAAAAAAATTATAGAACTCTGGAGTTAATGAAGGAAAGAACCTTAGATGCATATAGGATGCAGGCTGAGTTTATGGTAGGACAGACTGCACCAAAGTTTGGAAATGCGCAACAATTTCAAGAAATTCCATAGTTTTAGAAACCGCCATAGTATAATCAAGAATCACAATATCATCAAAAGAACATGGATCCACAAGGAAACATAGGAGGATTTAGAGGTAGAGGAAGAGGAGGAATGGGTAGAGGCAGAGGTCCTATTATCTGCCATAACTGTCAACAACAAGGACATTATGCCATATATTTTCCTCAACCAACAACAACATTGATCCATGATCTTTATAGTCGAGTGACTTATAAAGAAAGGAATTAAATGAGCATAAATTAAAGTGCACCATTAAAGAAGGAAAATCTCAATAATGAAGAGACATAAGCATCAAATCTGAACAAAAAAAACTTGATAACAGATTTCGTCCCCGGTGGACTACGTCTTCGGGTCCTTCTCTCAAATGGGTAGGCCTTTTTATTAACTCAACAAAAGAATTTGGTAAAATACATAAGTATACCTCATTCTGAAATCAAGCTGCAGAATTTTTGCTTAGATCAAAAAACAGACAACACCATTGAATTCGTGGTGTCGAATTACCCAAAAATGTCTATCTCCATGCTTTGATCTGACCCTAGCACTCCCAGACCCAAGAGAAACTCTATCTCGGTTTCCATGCCCTGCAACCTACAATAAATGCTGAGGAATTTGTCTCAAAAAGTGTGTTGGTCCGTACCCTCATGCGCCTCCCTAGTACACTAGGTGGATTCACTTTTTAAGAAAAAAGGGTGAGCTTTGTAAACGATGGAGGTCATTGGGCTTATGGTTAGTGGAGCATATGTTAAGGCTTTGATAGAGGGTGAGGTCCCGGGGTCGAGACTGCGGGCCTCCCCTTTTGGATTGTTTGTTGTAACATATACATATATTTGAAATGTTTGTTCTGCCAAACTTAGCAGTGGTTATATAAATTTGTTGATGATAGATTTGGCGGGGTTCCGTCGAATTTGGAAGACCCGCCAAATATTTTATATATATATATATATATATATATATATTTTTTAATTTTCATTCATGGGTTGTCATTGGGAATTTTCCCACTACCACGTGGCAACCCATGACTGGGCCACGTGGAAGCCAACCATTGGGCCATGTAAACCACTATAAAATCATCCTGCCAGGTCAAGATACAATATGCCAACTCATCCTGCCATGTCACTGTACAGTCTTCCACATGGCACAATTTTACTGGTCCACGAAATGACCCAGGAATGCCAAATATGAGTGACACGTGGTAGCCTTTGGTGCTGCCACATCACCATGTTGACATCATGTTGAAATCAACATGACACGTGTCACCTCCTGTGCATGCTACATATGATGTATGGATATTGACTTCACTTGTACTGATGTCGACGTCAACGGTATGAATGTTGACTCATCCCCTGCTAACTGGGTTAGTTTGAACAAACTTTGACTGTGAATATCTTTTGATATGTAACTCTGTTTTAAGATCCATCTGCGTCGTTGGAAATATTGCGACGCACTTTTCGCGATGATGTCATTTTTATTGAGTTTTGAGAACTTTGAATTTTTTCCCTTTCTCTATCCACTGAGGCCATTCTGAGCATCCTAAGTTTCTTCTATGAGTTCTGAGTTGTCCTTAGTCTTCTCTGGATCCTTTTTGGATCAGGCCTTCCCACTAAGATATTTCTAGATCACCAAAAGATTTCATCAATCAATAGATAAGTGAGGGAAGATTTCCCTCTACTTGTCCTTCTCAATCCACTTTTCCTTGCTTGGATGTGTACCCTTTAAGCCTACTCAAAGATAATCAACATCACCCCTGCGTGAATTCCTCGTCCTTCTTTCTAGGATGATATCTTCCTTTAATGCATCCAAGTACTCAGGAGCAAACTCATCAACTGAAGGTATTGAAACTTACTAATCCCGATCCATGATCATGGGAGGATCAAAAAGTTTCAAGTTCTCTACATTTACAACTGAGTAAATATGCATATAAGATGGAAGATCCAGACGAAAAACATTGGTACAACTTTTATCCAAAATAGTGAAGGGTCCATAACAAATGGGCTTGATTTTCTTGTCATCGCCCTTCGATATCTCCTTGCTGATGTGAATCCATACCTGGTCTCCAACTTGGAACTGATGATCAACCCTGTGTTTGTCATGCCAATCTTTATACTATGCTTGAATTTTCTCCAATTGTTCCCTGACTGCTTGGTGTACCTGCTGGATCCTCTGGATGAAATTGTGGGCTCTATCCTCATTTATTTCTACATTTGAATCGACATCTCTCCCATACATCAAGTCCAAAGGAAATTTAGGTAGGTACCCAAAAAAATTCTCAAAAGGCGAACTCTAAGTGGAGGAATGTAAGGCTCGGTTGTAAGCATGTTGTACATAGGGTATAAGTTCATCCCATAACTTGGGATTCTTGTTGTAGTAGCCTCGAAGAAAAAGTACCATTGTTTGGTTTACAACCTCTGTTTGTTCGTCAGTCTATGGATGGAAAGCAGTGCTCCTCTTCAATTTGGTGTCCATCATTCTCCACAATCTTGTCCAAAAATCCCCAAGGAATCGAGTATCTCGATCCGAGATAGTGGATGTCGGTAACCCAAAGTGAATCCAAACATACTGAAAGAAGAGATTAGCAGTATGCTTAGCATTGATCTTATTTTTACATGTCATCAATATAAACATATTTCTAAACCTATCCACTACAACATACAAATAGTCATAACCCCCTTTCGACATTGGTAAACACCCTACAAAATCCATGGAGATACTTTCCCATGGATGGGATGGAACAAGAAGTGGTGAGTATAGCCCTAGTTTTCTATTAGTGGGTTTACAAGTAGAACACATCACACACCCCTTTATATATTTAGTTAGAATTTATTTCATTTGAGGTCAGTAACAACACCTCTGCAAATGAGCCATAGTTTTTCCTACCCCGAAATTCCCAGACACAAGAGAAGTGTGAGCTTCTTGTATTACATGGACTCGTTCACTTGTAGGAATACATAGATTTCCAAGATGGTAGAGTATTTTTCCCTACAGAAAATAGTTCTCTACCTATGCACCATGGGATAACTTTATCCAAGTGGATATTGGTGGCCACCCACCTTTTCCAATTGGCTCAAAACATTTTTCTGGCAATTTTGGCAATTTACTATTTTTAGCAGTTTTTAACTTTCGGGGTCATTTTGAGGGCCTAAATGAAGGTTTTTCGGGATCAATATTGAGCCCCAAAAATGAATCTCCTCGAATATACCTTTCCAATAGGCTATCATATGCCTAAAACGAAGATCGTATGCAAAAGTTACGACCCCGAGAAGTTGATGTACTAACTTATCCAAATGGGGCCCACATGACTTTTGGCGTTTCATCTCCTAGGGTTAGGTTTTTGGATTTCTAGGGTTGTTGGCATTCCTTTTTACTGTAAAAAGGCCTTCAGACCCTCATTTTAATCATCTTCTTGTGAATGAGCGCATCCATCACATCGCTTCTCAAAGATAAGCTGCCACCATTCCAACAAGCTTGTTTCCGCTGCATTTTACAGTTTCAGCTTATTTCCTTATTGAATAGAAAACCAATTTGATTGTATCTCTGTTATTGTGTGTTAAGAACCTGTTAATAATCTGTAGTCATTTATTTATTCTCATAAAATCCGGATCAGTGGAATTAGAGAAGGCTACTCTTGATCATTTTTCAATGCATGTCCCCGACGAGGTCTGAGTATAGCAAGTTGGGTCTTGAGCTTGTCTCTCTTGAGGAAAATCGCTCTCACACACCCAAGAAATCCTCAATGGTGGAAGAAAATAAAAACGATGGAGCAGACGATCCTATAAATATGTTTCTTGAGAAAGCTCTCACGCGACAGAGGGACGAAATGATGGAGAATTTTTCCCACATCCTTCAATGCCTATCAATATCAACAGGTGCATATTCATCAAGAGGCCACTTTGGAAGCACCTTTCCTTTCAAGGTGCAAGTTAATTTTGATATTCGTGTATTTGAAGGACAGATAGATGCAGAAGCCCTAGACAAATGGTTAAATCTGCTAGAAGGTTATTTCTCTGTTCACCATTTTTCCAACAGGGAAAAGATCACCTTCACACTCCTTAAAGCTCTCCCCCATGTCAAACATTGGTGGGAAACTTACTGGGAGAAAAGTTCCACAGAGGAGTCTGGAATATATGGGGTCGAGCCCACTTGGGATTTTTTTGTGGATGCTGTAAAGGAACATTATTACCCTGTTGGAAACTATAAGGACCAGTACATGAGATGGACCACACTGTGGCAAGAGAGGGGCCAAGCAGTTCCAGAGTTCACCAATACCTTCCATACCTTGGGCACCAAGTTGGGTATCAAAGACTCCGAATGACATTTGGTTTTGAAATACCATGGGGCTCTACAAATATACATCCAGACTGAAATGTATTTTTTGGACAACTCATCACTTGGTGTTTCTTATCGATATGTTGTTAAAATCGAGAAAAAATTTAAGCACCAGAACAAATGGGAGTTCAGGTCTGCAAATCTGCAACAACCAATGTATGACAAAGATGACCTAAAAAACAATCTCCTGAAAACCAGTCTAAGCCACAGGAAAAGAAGGGTCATGGGAAGACAAAGAAGGACACCGGAAAATGGTGTGATTTCCACAAAATCCCCTGGCAGAACACCGATGAATGTCGCTCAAAAAAGTCATTGGTGGCTGATATCAAAGACAAAGAGACGAACCCTGATTCAGAATCTGATTCTGAAAATACTGGTAAAAGACAGATCATCGACGCAGACCCCACTGCTATTATCGCGATCGTAACAATTCAACCAAAAGAACCAACAGATCCTGAAGAGGAGGAGCACCTTTTTCATTCACAGATGTGGGTGAAAGGGACCCCATTGCATTTTATTTTTGATAGCGGAAGCCAGAAGAACCTCATCTCAACAGAGGTTGTCAAACAGTTGGGATTGTCGACAACACCACACCTACAGCCATACAACATCGGGTGGTTTCACCAAGGACGAGATCTCTATGTGAGCCAACAGTGTCGATTGTCATACGACATCCAACCCTTAAAGGATGAGGTATTATGTGATCTTTCCCCACTGTATGTCTATGATGTTCTCTTGGGCCAACCATATATGTGGAAGCACCATGATGTTTATGAGTCTCGACCCTGCAGTATCATTGTTTCTCTGGGCAGTCATCTCTACAAAATACCAGAGGTAGTTATGACTACTATTCCACCTAAAAAGTTCTGTAAGGTAGTATCTCATACTACAAAATTCAACTTCTTCACAATCTATTCAAAAGGTGAACAAAAGGATACTGCAACCACTACAGCCTCAGCCCAAGCAACTTCTATCCAACAGAAGCAGGTCGACAAGATTGTAGCAAAGTGTAAAGATTCCTTTTGCAAAAAATAATCTCATGTATCCAGATTCATTAAAAAGGTCCAACCCTTCCAGCCACATGCTCGTGATATCCTTCCACAAACCGAGCAGTGCAACATCTCCATCAAGGCAAGAAGCTCACCAAGATTCAAATTCAACAAATGCTTTGTCCTCTCCCCCGGGCACTCAACGTAATGGAGAACATTTCTTCCTAAGGAGGGAGGATTGATCCAGGTGGATATTGGTGGCCATCCACCTTTTCCAACTGGCTCAAAATAGTTTTCTGGCAATTTTGGCAATTTACTATTTTTAGCAGTTTTTAACTTTCGGGGCCATTTTGAGGGCCTATATGAAGGTTTTTTGGGATCAATATTCTCAATGATATTCGAAGGCATGATTGAGCCCCCAAAATGAATCTCCTCGATGATACATTTCCAATAGGTTATCATACGCCTAAAACAGAGATTGTATGCAAAAGTTACGACCSCGGGAAGTTGATGTACTAAATTACCCAAACAAGGCCCACATAACTTTTGGCGCTTCATATCCTAGGGTTAGGTTTTTGGAAGTCTAGGGTTGTTGTAATTCCTGTTTATTGTAAAAATGCCTTCAGAGCCTCATTGTAATCATCTTCTTGTGAATGAGCACAGACGTCACATCTCTTCTCAGAGATAAGTCGCCACCATTCTAGCAAGCTTGTTTCCGTTGCATTTTACAATTTCATCTTATTTCCTTATTGAATAGAAAACCAGTTTTACTGTATCTCTGTTATTTTGATTTAAGCACCTGTTAATAATCTGTAGTCATTTTGTTTTGCTCATAAAATCCGGATCATAAATTCTCATATGCTTCCTTAAAATATTCATCAATGGCATATTGTTCCACATAGCTATCATGAGATAAATAAGTATTATTCAAAATAATAGAAGCAACAATAGGAGGTCTAGAAAGCATATCAACTACCTTGTTACTTGTACCCTTTTTGTACTTGATTACCAAATGAAATTGTTGTTTAAAACCCATCCATCTCTAGTGTCGAGATTGTTGCAATTTGGTTTGTGCTTGGAGATACTGTAAGGGTTGGTGATCTTTATGTATGATTGTTTCCTTCCCTAACAAGTGGTGTTTCCATTTCTTTATGCTTTGAACTAATGCATACAAATATTTATCATATGTAGGATAGTTAACAACAACTTGGTTAAAAGTTTCAGAGTGGTAACAAATAGGATTACGATATTGCATCAATATTGCAGCCATGGCATATCTGTTGGCATATGTCTCGATCTCAAAGGGATGTTGAATATTCAACAGTGCTAATGCTGGTGCGGTACTGATATTTTTMTTCAAAGTGTCGAAATCTTTTTGTTGCTTTCCTCCCCACTGAAAAACTTTCTTCACACTGGTTAAGGCATTTAAAGGAGATGCTATGAAGGATAAGTTTGAAATGAACCTCCTCCAATACTGGACTACACCTAATAATATTTGTATCTTGTTTACACTTTTGGGCTCAGGCCAATTTACAATTACGTCAATCTTGGAAGGATCAATTTTCAATTGTCCTCCTACAATATGACCTAAGTACACAAGTGCAATCTTGCCAAATTCACATTTAGACAATTTTACATACAACATTTCCCTTTGCAAAGTATCCAATACTTTCTTTACATGCCTCACATGTTCATCCCAAGTCCCACTAAAAATAACAATGGTGTCTAAATATACAATCACAAAATCATCTACAAAAGGCTTGAATACATCATTCATCACACGCATGAAAATTGTCGGAGAATTACAAAGCCAAAATGACATAACTAACCACTCAAACAATCCATGTTTGGTTTTAAAGGAAGTCTTCCATGCATCATGTTCTGCAACCCTGATCTGATGGTATCCATTGCACAAATCCAACTTAGTGAAATAAACAACATTCTTTAACTGATCAAGTAAATCATCTATATGAGGAAGAGGGTATTGATTTTTCATCGTGATTTTATTTAAGGCCCGGTAATTGACACACATTCACCATGTTCCATCTTTCTTTGACACCATCACGATCGAAGAACCACAAGGATATGAATTGGGCCTGATGAACCCTTGATCCAATAAGCCTTGTACCTGCTTCTTGATCTCTGTCATCTCCACAACTGATATCATGTACATTCTCACATTAGGAAGAGGAAAACCATGTTTAAGATGTATATCATGTTGGATTTCCCTCTTTGGAGGTAATCCATCTGGTTCCTAGAAAATATCATCATACTTATAAACAATATCAATTAATTTTTTATTATGAGAAGGATTTCATCCTTGGAAAGTGTCGGATGTTCCAACATATTTCTCTCTTACGACCATGAGTACATATCTCTTATTAGTGTTTATGAGTCTCTTCATTTTTCCTTCACTAACAAGTGTTGTGTTTACCCTCATGCTATGAGATCTAACAATATATTCCACTCCCCCCTTAGGAAGGTGGTATTTTTTCACATGACGAAAGAAGACTGCTTTTCTATCATAAAGATAAGGACTCCCAAACACTATGCCACATATATCAAGCGATACAACATCCAAATCCAGTTCATCAATCAACTTTGAAGCAATAGAAAATCTGACCCTACATTGTTTGGTGACATTAAGTTTTTCTTTATCACATACCCAACCAAGAGGATAAGTATTTGGATGTGGTTTCATTTCAAGACCCATCTTTTTGACAAGTGCTTCAGATATTAAGTTTACTTGGGAACCCAGATCAAATAATGTATCTATCTTAGTGTGTTTAGATACAACTCTTATGTGAAATAATTAATTCCTCTTTCATTCATCATCATGAGATTCATTATTGGAATTTGAACTAGCATGAAGGGAATCTTTACCTTGTACTCCAACCGCTCTGATCTTTCCTTTGTCTCCTGGAACAGAACAAAAATCTTGTTGCACTATAGTAATGGTTTTTGTCTTCCCCCTTCCACCAAATTGTTTCGGTCTCTTCTCTGGATGTAGTTTCCAACAATGTTCATCATCATGACCACTTTTCTTGCAATGAGTGCAAGACGGATTTCCTCCCTCTCTCTTCATTGTGGTGGTCTTCTTGTCCTTCTTTTTAAACTTCTTAAATGACTTATGTGGGATATTGGAAGGTTTCTTTGTGGGATCTTCTTGAACATGTTTTCCCCTGTTCTCAAGGTGAATGGCTTGAACACAAACTTCTTCAAGACTGGTGGGGTTAAACAAGAGAAAAGTATGATGAATATAACTGTGAAGTGCGCCAATATACTTCATTAAAGTTTCATAAGAATCCAAAGGAATGTTTAATGCAAGAGATTTATTCCTAAAAAGATTCATGAAACTTTGTATAGTTTGACCTTTACTTTGCCTTAAATTTTTTCATTCCATCATTTCTTTATGTAAATAACCCAATGGATAAAATTTCTTCCTTATCACCGATTTAAATTCCAACCATGAGGAAAGAAGATTACCAAAGTTACTTCTATATTGAAGTTTTCTCTCCCACCCTACGAGAGTGGTGCCTTCCAACCAAAGAGACGCGAGTTGGACTTTAACTTCCTCTTCATCAATATGTTGAACAAGAAAATATACTTCAACCTGTCGGATCCAATTATCTAGCTTTTCAGGATTAGCATCTCCATTAAACATAGGTAAAACAAATTTTACATCAAGCTTTAATAATGGTTTCTTAAAAGAGGATTTATGGCTAGAATGATGAGAATGATGAGAATGATGAGAGGAAGAAGAACTATAACTTGATGGTGAAGATGGAGGCTCAGGAGGGTCTCCTCCATCCCCTTGATTTATTGAAGCATCATCATCAACATGTGCTTCATTTTTCTTCCCTTTCTTCTTCATCCTCTTCTCATAGTCTCCATACATTCGTTTGACCATTTCTGACATGCAATAAAAGACCATATGGAAGTTTTTCTCATGTTCATCACGCTTGTCCTCTTCTGCCATTTTCTTCCTTTGGGATGCATGACCAACTTCAGGATTGAAAGTATTAAGACTGACTTCACCCTGCTTATGCTTGTCTCTAGTAAGCATTCACACTCAACAATTCAAGTCAAAGACGAATTCTCTGATACCAACATGATCCAGGATCTTTTCCTCGAGTGAATTATAAAGAATTGCATTAAATGAGCATAAATTAAAGTGCACCATTAAAGAAGGAAAAGCTCAATAATGAAGAGACATAAGAATCAAATCTGAACACAAAAAACTTGATAACAGAGTTCATCCCTGGTGGACTACATCTTCGAGTCCTACTCTCAAATGGGTAGGCCTTTTTATTAACTCAACAAAAGAATTTGGCAAAATACATAAGTATACCTCATTCTGAAATCAAGCTGAAGAACGTTTGGTCAGATCAGAAAACAGACAACACCATTGAATTTGTGGCGTTGAATTTCCCATAAATGACTTTCTCCACGCTTCGATCCGACTTTGGCACTCCCAAACCCAAGAGAAACTCTATCTCGATTTTTTTGCCCTATAATTGTAATAAATGTCGAGGAATCTATCTCAAAAAATGTGTCGATTCGTACCCTCACATGCCTCTGTGGTACATTGGGCAGATTCACCTTTTAAGAAAAACGGGTGAGCTTTGTAAACAACAGAGGTTGTTGTCCTTATGGTTAGTAGAGCATATGTTAAGGATTTGATAGAGGGGGAGGTCCCAGGGTCGAGCCCGCGAGCCTCCCCTTTTGGCTTGTTTTTTGTAACATATACATATATTTGAAATGGTTTATTCTGCCAGACTTAGCAGTGGTTATATAAATCTATTGACACCATATTTGGTGGGGTCCCGTCGGATTTGGTGGACCCGCCAAAACTTTTATATAATTTTTTTTGAATTTTCGTTCATGGGTTTTCATTGGGCATTTACCCACTGCCATGTAGCAGCCCATGATTGGGCCATGTGGCAGCCAAAAATTGGGCCAAATCAACCATTGTACAATCACCCTACCACATTAGTGTATTTTCTGCCAACTCAGCCTGCCACATCAGCTGCCATGTCACTGTATGGTTTTCCATGTGGTTGTATGGACTGCCACGTGGCACAATTTTACCGATCCACAAAATGACCCAGAAATTCCAAATATGAGTGACATGTGGCATCCTCTGGTGCTGCCATGTCACCATTATGATGTCATGCTGACATCATCATGACACGTGTCACCTATTTCACATGCCACGTATGTTGTACGGATGCTAACGTCTTCCGCACTGATTCTGACGTCAGTAGTACGGATGTTGACTCATCCCCCTGCTGACTAGGCTAGTTTGACCAAACTTTGACTGCAAATATCTTTCGATCCATAACTTCGTCTAATGAGCCATTTGCATCATTGGAAATCTTGCGACACACTCTTCGTGATGATGTCATTTTTACTGAGTTTTGAGAACCTTGATTTTTTTTCCCTTTCTCTATTTGTTGAGGCCATTCTGAGCGTCCTGAGTTGCTTTTGCAAGTTCTGAGTTGTCCTTAGTATTCTATGGATCCTTTTTGGATCAAACATGTATGTTCTATTGCACAACAAATCACATGACATAAGAGTCCCTGAAGTTAATGACGAATATCCAGGAGAAGAGGAATCCTAATAATCATAATGTTCAGAGGATTGTTGCAGAAATAAGGGATCCTGGGAGGAACATCAACATAGTTACTAGAGAAGGATTGAAGACAGGAGCATATGTACAAGATTAGAAGAAGGAATATCAGTGTTGGATTTAGAAGAACACTCAGCCACAACAACAGTTTGATGTAAAGAAGGAGAAGGGAACTTTCAAAGAAGCAAAGAAGGAGTTCCTGAAGGAGAATGAAGCCTCCACATACAACACTACGCCGAGGTATGCTACTCCTATTTTTTGTATGTCTTAGTCTTGGGATCATTCTTACAAAGGAGAGAAAACAGAGAAAGTAAGTAACTTAAAAAAATTCCTGGAATCTTGCTTTAAATTACTCAATGATAAGAATACCATGGATTTGTTTAAAAGTATGCTAGAGATATATAACATAGAATAAGGGCTAGGAACAGAACCAAAGAAGATCAATTAGGTCCATAGAAAGAAAAGAAATAGCAGAGAGTTCAGATTGAATGCAAATATAGGAGACTTTAATATGGGAAATGGTATCCTAGACTTAGTATGAGATGTCAACATTTTTCCAAGAAGACTTGGGAAGCAATGGGAGAACCTACACTAGGGTATTCCAATATCCAATTGAAGCTATAAAACCAGTAGCGAGTGATTCCCATAGGTAGATTGAAGAATACAATAGTGGATCTAGATGGTGTGTTCACCACAACATATTTTGAAGTAATGGATATGGTGGATGAGTGTATACCATTTCCAACACTATTGGGAATTGATTGGGCCTTTGATAATCAAGCCATAATTAATTTAAAGACTAGAAAGATGATATTTGATGCTAGGAACTTTAGGGTAGTAACACCTTTAGATCCCTCAGATTGTGAAAGTTATGTAGAACCTCTATCTGATAGTGTTCTAGAGGATGATGTGAACCAGTTGTATAGGACTATTGCGCGAGAAGAAGACTATGTGAATCCAACTGCAGATGGAGTAATCAGTTGGAGGAATATCAATTCTGACATGTCAGATTCAGATACTGGACTAGAAAAATGGCAGTAAATATTGCATGAAGTCTCTAATAGGAGGTGCACCAGAGTTACATGCACAGTAAGATGGATTGGGACAGAAGTAAGACAATTTCCCTCATTTTATAAAGAGGATAATTTATAAAACTTCTTAACATAGTTTGAATCAGAGGTTTTGTATAGTTTGAAATTACTAGTGTTGGATATAGCATTGAGAGACACACCTACACGATGGTAGGGTGCACATAAGGAGGTAATTGAGGACTTGTATCAGTGTAAGCGACTAATGCGCATAATATTTGGTAGGAGTCAGCGGGATAGACCCTTACCAAAGTATGATGGAAGAGGGAAACCAAGACATCACATAAATTATTGTGTCATTAACTGGAGATTGGTACCACTAGGGGAATGGACACATTACTTTATTCATACATTAGAAGTGATACCTAGTAACTGGTACAAGGAGAAGGAACTATGCAAAGAAACTGTGAGTTGGGGCGCAGTGTAGAAGAACTTTATTAGTAAATTTTCATTTGAAAGTGAGAATCCATGGGTGGATCTAGCATTATAGAGGATCAAAGGGAAGATATTTGAAGAGTATGGGGTAGATACAGTGACAGTAGACAAATATTACAGAAAATAAACACTTGAACAATTAGTTTATTGTTATCAGGTCGTAGAAGATGAAGAAGTAGAAGATAACCCACGTGGCATACATATAGTAGAAGGGGAAGGAGAAAAAGGATTGTAAGGACCCCAATTACAATCATAAGAGTTCACTATAGATATGAAGATTAAAATGGTCAATATTGTGTCTGAAGAGAAGCCCAAGATAGCCAACATTGGATATTACTAGGATCGTGAGGCAATGGAAAAGATAATTGAATTACTGTGCGAGCATAGTGAATTATTCCCAGCCACATTTTCATAGATTAAAGGGGTAGCAGGAGAACTTGGAGAAATGAAGATACCCCTCATACCAGATGCAAGACTATTTAGACAGAGACCATACATATTAAACCCCATCTATAAGAATAAAATTATGGCAGAAATTGAGAGAATGATAGAATCAAGAATCATAGAGCCTGTGGAAGAATCAAAGTGGATTAGTCCAATGGTGGGTCCAGGAAAAGAAGACTGGAGGGATTAGGATATGTGTGGATCTGAGGAAATTAAATGATGCATGCCTACATGATCATTTTCCTACTCCATTTATGGATGAGGCTTTAGAGAATGTGGGAGGATAGGAAGTGTACTCCTTCACAGATGGGTTTTCAAGTTACCATCAAATTAGAATTGCTCAAGAGGATAGGTACAAAACTAAATTTGCAATAGAGTGGGCATCATATCAGTACACAATAATGCCATTTGGTTTAAAGAATGCACCAACAATATTTTCCAGAGTAGTAGTAGCTATATTCAAGGATTTTATACATAAGTTTTAGAAGTTTATCTGGATGATTGGACAATATTCAGTTTATTGAAGGACCATGTAGAAATTCTAAGGTTAATGTTAGAGAGATGTAGGCAATATCATATTTTCCTGAACATTTAAAAATGTATATTCGGTACAACATTTGGCATTCTACTTGGACACATTGTATGCAAACAAGGCTTAATAGTAGACCTTGCAAAGATTAATGTTATTGTCAATTTACCACCACCAAAGTTAGTGTGTCAGTTGAGAGAAACATTGGTCCACACATGGTACTATAGGAAATTCGTAAAGGGATATGAATATATTACTATGCCCATGGAGAAGTTACTAAAGAAAGACATCAGGTTTCAGTGGAATGAGGAATGCCAAGAGAGTTTGTACATAGTGAAAGAGAAGATGGTGACAACACCAATCCTGAGCTTTCCAGATTGGACAAAATAATTTCATGTGCATGTGGACGCTTCATCCATTACACTTGGAGCAATTTTGGCACAACCAAGTGAAGGAGACATTGATCACCCAATATATTTTCTAGTATAAAGTTGTATGAGTCTGAGCAGAACTATAATACTACAGAAAGGGAAGGTCTTGCTATGGTATATGTCTTACAAAAGTTCAGAAATTATTTATTGGTTCAACATTTTAAGATGTTTACAGATCATTCTGCTTTAAAATACCTAGTTAACAAGCCAGTGTTGGGGGGGGGGGAGGATTTGTATATGGTTGTTATTGTTTCAGGAATATGATTTTTAAATCATAGTAAACCGAGGGAAATTGAATGAAAGACTAGATCATCTATCAATAATTACTAATGGAGAGGAGCTAAAAAACTTGGAGGAGAATTTTCCTGATGCTAACTTATTTTCTATTCAAATTGTTGATGATTATTTTGCTAACATTTTTGGATTCTTGAGAAAAAAAACAGATATTAAATAATTTAATGTCACGTAGAAAAAACAGTTGGTAGTGCACGTTGCAGACTATCAGTTGATTGTAGGTCATTTATACAAGCTAGGTGAAGATGGAATTCTGAGAAGATGTGTGATGAATCATGGATGTTCCATGGTGTTAGTAGAATTACATGAAGGGATAGCTGGAGGGAACTATGCAGGAAATCCTACAACACGAAAGGTGTTGCGCGCATGATTATGGTGGCCTACAGTACATAAGGATGCAAAGGAATACTATCAGACCTATGATCTTTGTCAAAGGTTGGGAAAACCATCTAGAAAGGATGAAATTCCACTTATGCCCCAAGTAAATTTACAAGTATTTGATAAATGGGATGTGGATTTCATTAGACACATTAACCCACCAACAAGGAGATCAGGATCCAGATACATCATCACTATGACATAATACTTAACTAGGTGGGAAGAAGCAGTCCCAATAAAGGATTGCAGTGCAAAAACTGTAGCACG
>ML813543.1:48358-64711 GCA_009831015.1 Picea engelmannii | reverse complement strand
AGAGAGAAAAAGATTTAAAGTGGACTTCCCTGACAACATTCATATTATGGTTCTCTTGGTGTGCCCGCTTGTGTTCATAATTGCATTATTACACAAAGAAATATTGATAAATAAAACTAAAGGAAAACCTACTCCTAAACCTAATCTAACTACTAAACAAATCAAAAATACTAAGTGAAATCATGCTTCCAATGTAGCCATCGAAGTAACTCCAATCCTGCAATGGAAACAAAATAAAATATTAGTAACAAGAATGGTAGTATATCAAAAAATGACAAAAATATATCATACTCACCTTTATCATCATCATTTAAAAACAAGGCAAGCATGATCTTACCATTCCCTTGAACATTCTTTTTGTATGAATGCTCCAGCCATTCTGCAATACTATCATGATACATGAAATTGCTGACATGGGATGGTTTGAAAGAATTCACTTGCAAGAAATATTCTTGGTGAGAATAAAATATTAGATTATCAAGGAAAGAATCTTTTAAAAAGGTCGGACCAAGATGGCGAGAACTTATCATGTTTCCCGATCGGAAAGTAAGTGTTTCATTATCTTGAAACTTTGCATTGAGCTTAGATATTTCAAGGTTAACTATTTGAGGTGAACTAGATGGAACGACCGATAAAACATCATTACTAGTAATATTTGGCCGATTATACTTTTCAACCTCAAATAATTGATCACGGAAAAATCTACATTCTTCTTTAATCACAAATTGAGATGAATCAATGGAAGATGCAATTTGAGACTCTTTCAAATCATTTCTTGATTTACCCATGGATAATTGATGAGAATAAGAATTGATATGTTCATGGGTAGAATTATTTTCCTCTTTATCTTYTWTTCRRTAATYTCKTTGTACMTGATTATATAATGTTGAATTCTCTCCAAGGCAATATGGAACATGCAATTGCACAACATTAGGATYAAAAATATCGGGGTACAAGGAATAATATGTAGAAGAATTGAGGAGACGAAATGCATCTCTTGAAATGATAGGTATATACGTTTCGAAATATGGTTTTGTTCCCTCTCCTTGTATAAACTGATCAACCTCTATTGTATTCTCTTTTAAAGAATATGAGACAATTTATAAGAGACAATTTGGTTCATCATGTAAGGGAAAATTTGAGAGAAAATCACTAGAGATAGAAGGTTGATTAATAGTCTGCCTAATGATTTTGTCTCCCACTGATTGATCATGAATATGTTCAACTAAATTAGGGGAAGATTTATCGTCCACATGATTATCAACTTCACATTCGGCCTCTTTTACTTTAGAAACTATTATAAAATCCATGATAGTGGGACAACTGTCATCTTTTAAAGTAAAGGTTCCTTGTTCAACAGGAGGGGACATTGTTTGCAAAGAATGATTAGATGTGACAATTGCATTATATGGCTCATGATTTGCCAAAATGAAAGAAGTCGACAAAAATTGTGGTGCTTCAAAATCTTCAAGATCAACATGAAAATTTGAACCATATTCAGGTTGAGTGTTAGTGCTCAATTCAAATTGGTTAAAAAATAATTGATCTTGCTTGTCTGAGAGAGAAACGAGATATTCAAAACATTCATTAATAAACGGTATTTCTTTCAAAGGGAATCTAATACCAACATGAATGAACCTAATTGCAAAATCATTGAATGATTCACCATTTTCTTTCCTTAAGCAACTTAATTCTTCACTTAATTCATCATAATCATAGTTGCTAAATTCTGATAAAAATTTGAATACAAACTCCGACAAAGAATGAATAGAATTAGCCTGAAAAGATTCAAACCAAACCTTAACCCGACCTCGGAAAGTGAGAGAGAACAATCTACATGTAACATTAGAATCGGTGATCTTATGTCTTAAACACATATAAAAAAAAATAGAAATATGGTCTACTGCAGATGTGTTCCCTTCACCATCAAAGGTGAGTTCTGAAAATAGATCAACTGTCTTGTTGGAAATAACTGGTAATGAGAAGTGGAAAGCATGTTCCAAAATAGTAATTTGGGGAGCCATGGAAAATTAATTAAATTCAAAACAAAGACTCCTGTAAGGCCAGCTTGTCAGTCTGGCCCTCCTTCTAGTGCCATTTGTTGACGGGCGAAATTGACCATCCGTCAACTAGAAAAACGAGTCTAGTCTGGGGTTGTCTAAATAACCCAAGCCATTTGGTGTAACTCATTCTGACGGGTTTAATGGCTCCATTAGCCAATCTAAGAATCCTAAAAGAAACAAATAACAGAGAGAAATAACTAACTAATTACTAAACACTATATATATGTACATATGCTCTAATGTAACTGTAGTAGTTATATTTAAGCAGAAGATATACAAGTCTCATTTATTTACATGATTTACAAGCAGTAAGTTTTAATCGAAACTTATGAAAATCAATGGAAAATGATTACTTCTAGGAAGCAGATAAAGAAAGCACATAAAAATATTTATTGTTTTCCTTTTATAAATTTAAAGAATCTTGCAAAAAAGTTAATGAAACATGAACATGTGGATAGTCAAAGCTGAACCATACATTCATTGTTTCATTCATAAACAACTTAACTAAATAACACAAAAAATAACCTGTCATTAATCGATGAAACTTATCTTTCTGTGTTGTATGAGCTCATGCCTATACTTTTGTTAAGGGAAACCTATAACAGAACAATACTAGCACTTCTAGAATACATTCAAAGAAGTATTTGATATTGGAGTAAATTAATAACAACAGGAAGACAACTAATTAAAATTTGTGTGATCTTAAGATAATCAATATTTAAGAACGAAAGAAAACTCAATTCTGGGTATTGATATTATCCATCATTTAACATTAGAAATAAATTCCATAATAATCAAATGATTGATTGATCACACATAAAAAATGGAATAAGAAATTATGGGCAGCATATAACATTTAACAGTATGAAAACACCATATGATTGACAAGCTAAAGCTAAAATCAACCGTTATAACATTTTCATAATATAACAATAATGAAACAATGAAATGGAATAAGTATCATACAGTCTAAAGCCAAAGATGAATTACTTTCCCATATTCTTTCTCAAAATCACATGCCCATATTGTAGTCCTGGAAGAACTGTTTTAAATAATAAACTCTTAAAGATTGGAAAAATTAATATATAAATAATAATAATTAACCATGTATTGATAAAAAAGACTAAAGCTATTTAAATCAATGCATAATCAATTATTGAAAGAATATTAAAATATTATATGAAAATAAAACCATTTTACTTACAGGACAAAATCCATTAAGCAACTCGGAATTCCATATTCTTCTTTAAAAATACTCGTCCATTCTCCCAAAGCTTCTAACCATCCATTACTCCATTTGAAAAGAAATAAAAAGTTTACAAAAGTAATAATATACAAAAGACAAAGGATTAAAAGCCTCCTCTCCAATTCTTGGATTTTTCTGGCTCTGATCTTTCTCATATATTTATAAAATGAATGAACAGTCTGGGCGTCACTATTAATTTCTGCCACCTGAAATTTGTCTCTAAAAGAGACCCAAATATCTCTCAAATCGTGCATTTGTTTGGGAAAATCTCTACATGGAAGGTAAATAGGTCCATTTTGGTTCTGGATTTTCAATCGTTTCTCCAAATTCCTCACGGTTTGGCTGCAATCAGTCCTGCAAAATCGTGTGTCTGATCTTGACGTCTTTCGAAATTTTATCTGTTGTTGCTCATAAAATTATTTGTAGAAATCCAAAATTATTTTTGGATCAATCATCTTGAACATATTTGGATAATAAAATCAAGCCATAATCAGATCTGTATCAAATATTTGATAATAGAAACCTGTGAAACAAAAAGAAACCTAAATTAATAACCTAAAAATTGAGAATAAAACAAAATCTAGAAAAATAAAAAATGAATTTAAACTAACTATAACTTATAAACAAACATTATTTATAATTTGTTTTCAAATATAATCTAGAAGCTTCAAGTTAATTAAGAAAAAATATTAATTTTAGTTTTTTTACAAAATCAAGCAAATGATAGATAATTCTTTTATTATTATTATTTTGAAATGAGATGCAAAAAAAATTTAATTAATTAACATCACCAAATGATTTCATGAAAATGAGAAACCAACCAAGATAAAATTTGATAAAGTATTGAGCACATTATTCAAAATAGTCAAACTTGCTAATGAGCAAAAGAATGAACACACAATTATAATTTAAACAAAAGTAAACATTTAATAAAAATTAACGTTTTTGTTTAAATTGAGATTTTTATGCTCGTTTCTAACTTTTGACATATACTCTTGTAATAAATGACTCATACTAAAGTGAATGTCTTATGTTTGTCTCAAAGCAAGCCAAGAAATGGAACTATTTGAAAAGGTTGATTCTGTAGCTCATTATAATTATCAAGATTCTAATAGGGGCCCTTTAGATTTTGTAAAAATATAAGGGGAGTTGTTGGGGCCCAATAGGTGGCACACAATTACAATCTGTTCGATGACTTGGGACAATCTCCTACAACCATGTCTGTCTTGGAGGTCCTTCAAACTTGTCCCACTCAATGGAATTCATTACTTTCCTCCTTGGGGGTAGTCGACCCTGCTGAAACTAGACTCATCACATTTGATCTAGATAGTGGAGAACCTCGCCTCCCTGCTTTAGTAGCTTTCCAGATACTAGTCAAAATTCAAAACATCACAGTTCATCAATGTATCATTGATGAATGTGCCCCCACATGCATCATGTCCAAAACTATATGGCAGAAACTCAGATCCCCTAAGCTAATACCATCCACCATTACTTTGAGAGCTTATGATGGATGACCATCCTCTCCTGAAGGACTCTTTCAAAATGTCCCCGTTGAACTCAGGGGAAAGACCATCCTTATTAACATTGAGGTCATCGATGCCCCACTTGATTACAATATCTTGTTTGAATCATGTAGTTGCATGTACATTATGAAGGAAGTATCCTCTTCTATGTTTCGAACGATGATGTTCCCCCACAATGGGAATATCATCACCATCGATCAAGTTTCACATTACGAGCCTAACCCTTCCTCCAACATCGATAACATCCTACTTTTTTCCACACCAATTTCGATGCCTACCCCACTCGTCGAGATTGGTCCTAGAATTTTCAAATATCCATCATTGTTAGGTACATACCACAGAGCACCCCCGCTCATACACCGCTCAGCTCAAGTATGTGTCATCTCTTCCAACGGAACTAACATTGTACATACCATTCCTCCCACCTAGGCTTCTTCACTTCCTAACGTTTTGCTAGTCGCAGAACTCGCACCTCAAGAATCCCTTGAGAACTCTCCAACACTACTTGTTCCTGATGTCCCGCTCCCACGGGGTCACATCCCAGTTTGGGAGACAGTACCCCAAGTCGTTACCCAAATGCCCTTCTTCTACCCCCCACTGGGTGTACAAGCTTTCCAGGTAGCTGAAACACTTAACCTCCCTAACATGGTGCTTGCCATCCTGGTTTGGTATCTGCACCCAACTGAGATGTCCCTCAACCATCCCTCCCTCCCCAAACTAAGGGAACCCTAATGTAGATCCCGATCCTAACTCCAACGGCACCAGAANACTAGTCAGCACCACCTCTACAGTTGGGGGAAGAAGGAATAAGAAAGAGCCCACCACTCCACTTCCCCCTCGAGTTCCACCTCCTTGCACACTATGCATGAAATAAGGACACCCCACCAATCAATGTCCCTCTCTCCCTAAGCTACGTAATTTAATTCAACTCCCTCGAGAAACCACACTGCTCGATGCTTCATCCATCACACCTAGTTCTACCACCACGTCCCCTGCTACAGGTAGAAAAGGGATGCAAACCAAATTTGCATGTGCCATCTATTCAGAGTATGGCCATTATACCCACCATTTCCCTATACTACCTCAGTTTCGACAAACGCTAATGGCAGTATGTCAGAGATTTCATCAAGAACCCCTCCATCCACATAGTCAAGCATCCATGTGACTGACATCCATTATGTCATGACCTCAGTCAATGAACGGATGAGATGTCCTTGCTCTCTTTGTGAATCCCTTGATCATTTCACATACCAGTGTCCTACAATCATTGAATATAGTCGTTGACAAATGGCCCTTATTCAAAATCCTACACCCACCCCACTTCCAGTGACACCAGTGATTAACCCTACTCCATATTTAGATATTTTTCATATTATCTCTCCTGATTTGGAGGCACTTCCCACTCCTCCATGGTTCATGGATAGCCTATATGAGGATTTTCCCCCAAATCCTCCCAATTCTCCAGTTCATTTTTCCACAAAAATCTTACGCCCGACCAAAATCTTTAACCCACAATATCTCGATATTTGGTTTATGTCGAGCAAACCATCGCAAACTCCTTGCACCACCCCCTTTACCTCTTCACCACTGGAAGACAATCACACGGTGACACTCTCCAATGTTACTCCCCTGGATCCCCTATATTCTCGTTAGTTCCGCTACGACGAAGATATCCTCGAGGAATAAACTTCACCCGATTACCCATGGAATGCACTCCATCACATAGTGCTCTTTCTCTCACAAGAAGCCTTTGTGCCTCCTAGCCATGACTCCATATATGCAATTGAAAATAAATATTTTGTTCCATCCATGCATGTAGACTGGTTCAACAACCCTATCCTTACCCCTGATGCTTTTGAAGAAGGAAACATGGCCAACATTTCCCTCACTGTCAAAATCAATATTTCCATCAAACCTGGAATTGTAGAAGAAATCACCATTGGCACCGCATGCTCTCTTGAAGAACTTACAACTTTCAAAGCTCTCTTCCAAGAATACCAGGACATTTTTTCCTAGTCATATACAGAGATGCTTGACCTCGATCCTTCTATTGTTGAACATCGTATAGACACATGGCCTGATATCACACCTATACGACAAAAGCAATGCCCACTACACCCATCCAAAGTAGAGGCCATTAAAGCTGAAATTGAAAAATTACGCGCTAGAGGGTTCATATACCCCATCGCATATACGTCATGGGTCTCCAACCCCATCCCTATCAACAAAAAACAGGGCACTATTAGTGTCTGCACTGACTTTCATGATCTCAATAATGCCTTTCCCAAATACAACTTCCAAATGCCTTTCATCAACCAAATTATCGATGATTGTGCCGGCCACGAAGCCTTGTCCTTCATGGACAGTTTCTCTGGCTACAATCAAATTCAAATTCATTGAGTAAACCAATACAAAATCACATTCACTACCCCATGGGGTACTTTTCTATATCGTGTCATGCCTTTTTGCCTCAAGAACACCGGTGTGACATTCCAATGGGCCATGACATACGTTTTTCATGATCTAGCTCATATCATCCTTGCATACTTGGATGACCTCACTGCTTGATCCAAGAAACACACTCAACATCTAGATGACTTACGAGTCATCTTTCAAAGGTGTCGTCAGTACAATATCCGCTTGAACCCCCTCAAGTGTGTATTCTGCATCACTGTTGGATGCCTCCTTGGGTTCATCGTTTCCCAATGCGGCATCACCGTCGACCCCCTCAAGGTCCAAGCCATTATAGAAATTCCACCACCTCGGAATTTATGCCAACTACAGAGCCTACAAGGCAAAGCTAACTTTTTACGCTGCTTTTTCCCCAATTAAACCACCTGTGCATACGATTTCCTTCGCTTGTTGCGTCAAGATATCCCATTTCGATGGGATGAACATGCCCAAACCACTTTTGATGATTTAAAAGCGTTGCTCTCCAATGCCCCCTTGATTATTCCACCCGACTATGATTGCGACTACATCCTCTACTTATCATCCTCAATCATCTAAGTAGCAGGAGTTATCGTCCAACTAGGGGATGATGCCCGCGAGCATGTAATTTAATATATTAGTAAAAATATTTCAAGGCCACCCCTAAAGTACAATCATGAAGAGAAACTCGCCTTGTAGTTGTCCTCGTAGTCCAGAAACCATGCCATTATATCCTGCTTCACACTACCAAAGTCATGGCAGATTCCAACCTCATGCAATACTTTCTCAGTCACTGGAAAATTAATGGAAAATTTTCCCGATGGATCGTCATCCTTTAGGAGTACGACCTCGAATTTTCAACTCCCAAGAGAAAGAAATCCCTCATCCTTGCCGAACTCATTATGGAATTTCCCTCAGATACTACTAGTTCACCTGTCAATATGGACTTCCCCGATGAAAACCTCTTCTACATCCCCTCGGATGATCCCTGGTATGGTGAACTCCTCGTCTACCTTCGCACATAGAAGTTTGGAACCCATCTCTCCTAGGACGATCGTCTATGTATTGCCATCAGCCCCCTTGATATCTCCTTATCGGTGACATCTTATATCGACACTGTACTCTGTCAATGTTTGACCATCAACGAAGCTGATAGAGTTCTGAATGATTGCCATAGCAGCGCTTGCGGTGGTCACCTCTCAGGGATTTCCGCTACCCAGAAAATCATTCAAGCGGGCTACTTCTAGCCCACATTGTTTCAAGACTATATCCATGCTATGAAACGGTGTGACAAATTCCAGCTTTATGCCCACAAAGCATGAGTGCCACCCGCTCCTCTACACCTAGTCATCATTGTCGGTCCCTTTTGCAAACAGAGCATTAACTTCATGACTTACAAACCTCCATCCAACAATGGACACAAGTACATTATTATGGCATTCGATTACTTCACCAAGTGGGTCGAAGCCATGCCCACCTTCAACAACATCGTTGACAGTGCAATGCACTTTTTCTTTAATCACGTGATTTCCCACTTCAGAGTACCACTACAACTAGTCTCCGATCATGGCAAACACTTTGAGAATGAGCTCTTCATTGAAGTTTCCTCAAATTTAGGCTTCTCTCACAAGTTCTCCTCCCCCTACTACCCCCAATCCAACGAACAGGTAGAGGTGGTCAAAAAGGTCCTCAAAACCATGTTGTAGTGTAATGTCAACAAACATAAAACCAATTGGCATCATATGTTGTTTTTTGCGCTATGGGCTTATCGCATGAAAATTAAAACTACCATTGGTTTTACACCATTTCACCTCATCCATGGGGTCAAAGCCACTCTCCCCATCGAGTGTGAAATTCCCACTTTACACACCATTGTAGAGATTTTACCTGACACTACTCCAATGGAGTAGTGCTTTCTGAACTTAGAGAAGCTAGATGAATACCGTTGGTATTCATTATAGAACAATGAGGCAGGCAAAAAATGGTTGAAGGCCACCTTTGATCGCCATGTCAACCTTCGCTCATTTAATGAAAGAGACCTCATTCTTGCCTATGACATCACTCATGATACCCTCGACCATGACAAAGTCGAGTCCTTATGGCATGGACCTTATATCATCCAACACTACCTCACTAAAGGCGCCTACATCCTAGCCTCCCCTGAAGGCCATCCTCTCAAAGAACCCGTCAACGGGTTGTACCCAAAAAAAAATTATGCCTAGGAATAGCCACTATGCACTAGGTTTTTTCCTTTTGTACACATTTGTAGAGTTTTTAGTCTTCTTTTTTCCCCCATGGCTTATGGATGATCTACCATTTGTGTTATTGACATATGAATCCTCCATCGGCCTACCACATCGGTTACACTGACGGGGCTAGCCGATGGACACAGAATCTTGCTTCTGTTGCTTGGGCCCTCTATTCCCCCTCATAGGAACTGCTCCACTCCAGCGGCATATGTTTGGGCTCAACAACCAATAACCAAGAAGAATACACAGTCGTCATTGACCTCCTTGCTGAGGTTAGTCACTGCCATATTCATCACCTTAGCGTCCTACTAGATTCCCAGCTCGTCATCCTGTAGCTCAACAATGTGTACTGTGTTCGCGATCCCTGCCTCTTCCACAAATCCTTGTAAGTTATACTTTTATCTTGACATTTTTATTCAATCACATTCACACATATTCCACGACAATTCAATCAAATAGCAGATAATATGGCTAACCTAGTGTTAGATTGGCATTTATCACATCAAGACACCATTACACATACATAAATTATCAAAGTCTATCACAACATATAGATTAGACATCCTAAAAAGAACCACAAAACATCATCACAATGATCCCAAACATGTATATCCATATATATATATCGATCAAAATGCCATCAATGTTTACAAAAAATAGTACAACATGTACATCGCCCATAGGCAGGTGAACCCCCTCATCCCTATAGGTACAAAATAGATGTCACACCACCCTATACAAGATGGTCTCGAAGGCCTATATAAATACAAAAATATATATACATCAAGGGCACTCATTGTGCCTCTAGATCTCCACCACTTGGTCCTCTCTATGGAGGAGGTGCCCCACCAGCTAGGGGTCCTCTAGGTCCTGGGGGAAACTGCCCATTCATCATCGCCCCGCTACCACTTCTTTATGGATTAGGGTCCACAACTTTTCCAGAAGGCCCACGCACTACTCCAAGACTCCCTCATCCTAAATCTGAGTCCACATGCCCTCAGACACTCCTTGTAGCATCGCATCCAATCGGCAATGAAAGTCCTCTAAAACTCCACTGGCCTCTGCCGGAGGAGCGTGTGATGGCCCTGACCAGGGTCATCATATTGTCATCTCCCCCCAACTCTCTCATCAACAGCTAGCCTTACACTAGCCTAGTCCCTCCGATGTCTCACTCTTGCCTGCGGCTCTCCCCACAGTGGTCTCTCAGGCCCCTGTCGAGCCGACGCTCTTACCAAATATACCTCTCGTCCACGTGGCCCCACATATGCACACACAACAAACAAATGATAACATCAACATCTATCCATACATAAAACATATTCTGTACTATCCAAAACACAAAACATCAAATACATCAACATACCTATGTGGTCCCAAACCTCTCCAAGAGGTAAGACCATGTCAGGATCCTGACGATAGTCCATCCCACCATACGAGTATCGTAGGATGATCTGTGGCATATGACGCCACACACATGCTAGCTCAGCCATAAATTAATGGTCGCCCTCTCCACCCTCATGTCGTACCAAGATCGATTCCCACCGCATCAATCATGGCTCCCATGCACCAGGCACATCTAACAAACCTCTCGAGCACATCATAGGCACCCTCTCCAAGAACTAGGCCACCAAGATCGATCCAGAGGAAAAATCCCCTGAGTTAGCAGCCCGACACCTATTGAGTTGCCCCATCATCTTAGTGTGTAGCATAAATCCCCAGGCAAAATTCTCTCCACCCAGTGTCCTCTGCATGATCCTCAGATGACCACCACTAATCCGCTGAGTAGCTAAGGATCCATAGACCCTCACAATCATCATTACAATGCAATGATGCATAAGGGCACCCATCGCCCCAATCTGCACCACTGATCTTGATATAAATTCCTCTCCGGAACAATACATATGTTCCAGGTCAGCCAACTATCCATCCCCCGACACCAGGGGATTAGCAGGTAGGGTGCTTCCTAGAAACAGGAGCCCAGTCAAGAAATACACATCCTCCGTCGCAAAGAATGTGAGATTCTCCCCCTGCACAATAAAGCACTGCAGATTACTGCTCCACATAGATATCACAAACTGCATCAGGTACTCCTGTGCCCGTAGCAGTGAGCAGTCGAAGAACTTTAGAAACCCACAGGTTGCCAAAGGTCCCCGCACACTCGGCTCCTCATCTGTCACTGCCTCCTTGAGGTGTGCCTAGTCCATCTCCCTCCAGTGGAATGTAATCTCAAACTGATCACTTGCATCCACATAAACAGTACTTTATCATACATCACAAACCATAAAAATGCCAAATCTCAAAAAAGACAAATTTTTACACCTCCTCAGCTTTGCCTCATTTGCGTGGTTGTTTCCCCCACATGCATGCATAGGTGCATGCCTGTTCTTCGCACATTTGTGCATCAGTGCACAACTATTGAAGAAACAAATGCGCATCAATGCGCACCTGTCAGACACATAGGCATGCATTCATGCACACCTGTTCGCTACACAGTTGCGCACACGTGCGCAACTGTCAAAGAAAAATCCGCACATGAGTGCTTAGTTGTACTTCGAACAAGCATGCATCTAATGTGTGCATGTTTTCCTCATTTAGGCATCCCCATATGTGACTGTCTTAATTAAATCCGTGCACCCAAGTGTGGGAATCCTTCGATCACCCACGCACTTGGGGGCCCACCCTCACAAAATATCCCAGTACATCCATCTGTATGACCCTGCCCAAAAAATTAAATCCTAACTACTACGTCGGAGGATGAGACCACTAACCTGGTTCTCGCAAATCCTGGATCGGCTGGCTCGAAATCCTAGAATCTCCAAATATCCTCTAAACACCTCTCGTCAACTCACTATGGCAGCGGGTACAAATGAGGTGGCATTATGGGCCCTACATCTATATATAGTCCCTTTTTCCAAACTTCCATGCTCAATTACAGGAGCTTAGAGCATCCATTTTCTGATCTGTCTTTAGCCACAGGATCAGGATCCCACCACCTACACAGCCACATTCCTCGGGTCACCAGCCATCCTTGTCCCCGAGGGAGCATTTTTCTCACATCACACCCAGGTACGCATGCTCATGTTCAACATTATCAAATAACTGTTATATGTTCTTTATCTTTAGATATTGTTCACGTTAGGTATTCGATTTTTATGTGTGTAGTTACTTGGTCATCATGCATCGACGTAGCCCCTTCAGGTATATGATCGACACTGGAATGTAATCATTCCCTCTGAATGTCAATTGCATCTCCCAGTCACACCCTCCGACGTTTGCCTCTAGGAACCTCACAACTGGCTTTGCAGTACTATCACCTTCGCTACATTTCAAGTACTATCACCTGGTAGCATTCTCCCCCACATGAGTTGTCCCATTCATAATCCCCTTTGGCACTTTAAAACTCATGTTGCTTTCAGCCCCTAGGGATGGGAGTCCCGATAGTCATTTGCATGTTCGAGAATCAGCCACATACTTCTTATCCTAATTATTCTAGCCTTCCCAATGGACTCCCAGGATCTCTCATCATGGTTTCACTTTGACTGCACCCCTGTAGTATCATTAAACCTTCCATTCTCTCCATAATCAGTTTTCCCATATGAAAATTTCCCTCCATTCATTTACCTCATACAGAAACCCATCCATGGGCCCCCCACCCTCCAACAGTTCTTCATCCACCTTGCACCCTCATAGGCCAAGCCATCTTGCACTGGGGAACCCATTTCTATATCTGAACATTTATCCCACCTGATTCTTTATTCATTCGGTAATTGTACAAAACCTTTATTTCCAGCCCTTACATATTTTTTGTTGTCTCCTTTAGCGAACTTCCTTTCCCGAAAAAGAAACCCCTATCACCCTTAGTTGGGGCATCCTATTACATTTTACTCTTGTTGACATCGTCCATAAACCCTGAGCATCCCACATTCTAGGTACCACCGATCTCTGAGTTTGTCCACTTTGTCATGCCTCTGGCACAATTTAAACCCATGTCTAGTCGTCCCCCTGACGCTAGATCTAGTTATATGGTTGCTTCCACTCAAACTTTACACATATACCCAACCAAGGGCAGTATTGAGTCTCATCACATCTTGACTTCACCCATGTTCCTCATCAGCTCCTGATCTCGTCCCGTGGATTTCTAGAATCCCTTTTCTTCTCGGCCTCGCATCTCCCTTTTGGTGATCGACATCAACACAGTTTCCAGAAGGGCAGAAGTATCTTGACTCTCATTACCTTTACAATGAGGCATCTCGGGTGACACAAGGAGAACCAACATTGCTCTTTGTTGTCGTTAACCCCCATAATATTCGAATTCAACACACTCTCATGTTACGGTGGGTCTTACTTTGTGACTATTTCAGTTGTTTTATACTAGACGAAGACCTCAGAAATTTGTTGGGTTATCAATGCTTGTGCGCCATCAACACCATTTACAAGTGTCACCACTTATTTTCAGAGTATGTTCACCATCAGCATTATCATCCACCATTATGAAACCACCCTGGAGGGCACTGCAGTTATCTACATCAGCATACAACTTCAGTTATTGTCTTACACATTTTGAGTTACATGACATGAGCATGGGGCATGCCTGCCTCGTTTGTATAAAGTTTTTATTTTTCCACACCTAGCGAAAGGTTTGGGTCCCTCAGGTTCCCCTCTGCCTCCAATGGGTCGCTCTTTCAATTCCTCTCAACACTCTTTCTCACAATGGTACTCTGAGTAGAAGAAACATTGATGTATTTTGGCTATACATATGCTCCTAACCTCACACATCAAGGGGCATCTGTTATCACTAAAATTCCATCCGCAAATGGTTACAAGAATCCAACATCTCCAAAACACCTATTAGTTCATTCATGGCCCAAAAAAAATTCATTTCGAAAGGGGTAAACTATACAAATGGTTATAAAATCAACATGTGCTCAGAATACAAAGGAAGCGCGCGCACATGCGCCAGTCGAAAAATGTCAAAAAAGTGCATATGCACCCGATGCGCGACTGTGTATGCAAAAAGCCACACACACCTAAGAACGACGCATTTATGATTCTAGTCAGCCTCCCACCCACTTCTGGTTCAGTTCCCAATTCAATTTGACCCTCAAATCCAAACTGAATCTGAGTGGGGGGCTGGTCAAAGACCTAAGGGTGCCCTAAAGGCCCCCTTGTTCACACTAAAGACCAATTGGATAATGCCTCAAATATTTACTATAAAAATAGGCCATGGGTGCACTATATTTTCAAGAATCTATTTGTATTGTTATGCTGCCTCTATTCTCCTACAAGGAACCTCTTTCCTTCTTGGAGCATACTAGCATCATTCATTGAGCTATTCACCTCACCTCTTGGGGGAATGAGCTTTGGATTTCTTCATCATTTCCTTTCTAGTTTTCTATTTGTAAGAAGAGCTCTCTCATAAGGGATTCAAGATTCCTCCCTTGGAGGAAGAGGGGACCCATAAGTCTCATTTTCTCTTTGGTGTTTTCCCACTAATACAATCTATCCATTGGTGACATGAATATTGGTCAATTGTTTGGTTTATTTTGGTTCTAATTTTCTTATGAACTTTAGTTTTGTTTCTTTAGTTGTTATTAACTTAGTTATTTATTTATTTCTTGTGCTTGATGTGTCTAACTCTTGCACTAAATTCTGTCTTGTTCAACTAACCCAACTAGACTTGCAAGTGTCCCTCTTTTGCTCATTCAAGTGAGGAAAATGATACAACACAATGCACCAACAATTTTTAAATTTTAGGGGTACCAGGTCATTCAGGTACCAGACTCATTTGATCCATATGTTAATCCATCAAAACTATTCACATATGGGTTGTTTTAAGTCTAGAATGGTGAATGAACAACCAACATGTTTCTCTCCCAACCATTGAGTGGCTGCCTATGGTAAGAGATCATGTAAAATCTTTTATGTAAGTGAAGATTTTTTGCAGTATGTAAACTCTGTTATGTCTATATTAGAATTTATTATCTAAAATGAAGTATTTGTTATAATTGTTCCTTTATTCAAAGGGTCACTACAATTGCAAAACAACACCAAAGTGGGAGACTGGTTCCTTTTTGAGTTGTTTACTATGATAAGAGTCTATGGTTTGGAAGAGAAGCCATTTCAAAAGTGAGTGTTGAATTTGATTGTTCTAGAGACTGGAAAAAGTGAAATCCAGTTAGTTGTTGACTAAAAAGCCAAGCATAATACATTAAATGTTTATCAGATGAATTTCAAGGAAAAACCAAATTTACACAAGTGTATCTATTCTAGAGGTTGAGAGAATGACTACAATGAATATACTACCTATGTTTCATTGTTTGTTTTATATTTGTTGTGCTATATTAATGCAGATTTTCCATAACATATTACAATGTAATATGTCATAACATATTACAATGTAATATGTCATAACATATATTACTATATAACATATTACATTGTAATATGTTATAAAATATTACAATGTAATTATGTGTTACATTGTAACATATTATTTCGTAGTAGCCTTGTCACACCCCGAGAATCAAACCTTCATAAGGTTTGACTTCTGCAAGTTCTTGGCAAATACAATGCACCAACAGTATTTAGATTTTAGGGATACCAGGTCATTCAGGTACCAGTCTCACTTGATCCATATGTTAATACATCAAAAATACTCACATCTGGGCTATTTGAAGTCTAGTATGGTGAATGACAAACCAACATGTTTCTCTCCCAACCATTGAGTGGTTGCCTATGGTATGAGAACATGTCACCAGTGAAGTTTTTTTGCAGTTTGTAAACTCTTTTATGTCTATATTAGACTTTATTATCCACAATGAAGTATTCGTTATAATTAT